>JAHQIW010007225.1:0-243367 GCA_019055375.1 Parelaphostrongylus tenuis
GTCGATTCAGTGAACTCCAAGGGAAGAAAAAAAAGTAAAGGGAAACCGGAGAATAATCGGAAAATATTGGTACCCAAATGAGAGGCTGCAAAACAAATGAGGGGGATAGGTGTAGTGTGGATTATGGTGAAATAAAGCAGAGGGAACGGAAAATCTAAGAGATAGAGAGGGAGTAGGATGTGGAGGAAAGCGCGCGCAATTATTAACACAGCATAAAACAAAAGCGGTATTTAAAGTACGGCCCGGGTAACGACGCGAAAAGCAAACACGCACGCAATAACAAGGGAGAGGTTAATGGAAGCAACGACAAGGAGAGCGTGGCCGGGGGGGCGACGTGCGGCACGGTGAGGGCGGTGTGGTGTAGCGGGGACGGGGCCGGGGGGGGGGGGGGGCTGTGGGGTGAGGGCAGCGGCTTCTGATAAAAGTGCCAAGGGGGAGGCAGGGAAGGGGGTGGGCGTGATGGAGGGAGCAAAAAACAAAAAAAAAAAAAAAAAAAAAAGATAAAAATCTAAATAATAAACAAAAAAAATAATTCAAAAACAAAAATTATCAAAAAAAAAAATTTATTTCCAAATCATAACACAAAAAAAGCAACTACAAGAAGAGAAAATCACTAAGATTAGTAGAAAAGAAACAGAAAGGGCAGGATAGTGAATAGACAAGAAAATGAAGAGCAAGAAGACAGAAAAACAAAAACACCTAAGCGAAGAAAAAAAAAAAAAAAAAGAAATTCAGAAAAAAATCAAAAAAAAAAAAAAAAACAACAGAAACATTATGAAAGGAAAAAAAAAGGTAAAATAAAACAACCAAGGACAAAATTAAAATAAGTAATCAAAAAAAAAAATTAAAGGGAAAAAAAAAAAAAAAGCGGAGCATAAAACGGACATCTATATTTATTCTTCCCCAGTCTTATTGGTATGGGCTAACCAGAAAATAGTGCAGTGTACGATGAGCAAATAAGGTGAGTATGGGTGATCGATAAGGTAACTCATTGTGGTGCTTGTTATATCATGTTAAAACATAAGAGAGGAAAAAAATAGGTATCTGCTTAAAAGAACTTCAATAAAATATATAGTAAAAGCGAAATAAAAATTCAAAAAACCTCAGATTCACAAGGGATATATTGTCATCTTATAAAAGATAACGAGACGATGGTCAGCATATCAGCAGAGATTCGAGAACTTCAAACAAAAAAAGAGGAGACAAAAGTCAAATAACCGGGGTACAAAGCATGGTGGCGACACCCCTTGAACCCAAGTTAATGGTAATAACAATGACCTGTGATTATAAAGAACAACAAATCATCCCCCCAAAAAACAAAAAAATCGAAAAGGAAGAATTTCAGCCTGGCCTAATTCATTATTAAACTACAAAAAGAAAAAACACCTAATCAGATCCTATGCAAATCACAAAAGTCAACGTCGTCAAAAAAAAACATCAGCTTTAGAAAAAGGACAATCTTTACAGCGAACAAACTACCCTCTTTGAATCAAACAATCAAAAACAAAGCAACAGGCAGAAGACTCAATTGAAGTCATGTTTCGAATGAATCGGATCATTTTATTACTTCTAAATCAATTTATTGCATTTTTAAGCAATGGTGTAGCGTGATGAATTATTTTTAATTTAAAATTTCTTTTGTTTATTCACAATTGATCTTTCCTGTATCCCAATTGTTTTTCAGAACCCCATTGTGGCCCATTGTGGTGAACAGATATTTATATTTATGTGTCGATTGTCCAGGCAATAATTTAGGGGTCAGGGGTGTAGTGGGAATAGGGGTGAGTCTCAGATTGGATATAATGTGAAAGGAAGTCAAGTCAAAAACACAAAACTAATGCTAGTGCCTAGTTAGCAAACTTTAAAAATTTAAAATTTGGCACAACCATTGTTATCCAGAATTGGCTCAATATATGAACAGAATACTTCTTTGATTTTGCGTCTTCTCAATGTATCAGATACCGGAAAGCTAATTATTTTAGAAGAGACATCAACATCCTGTTAAAAAAAAACCGCGTCTGTAGTAATAAAAAACGGCACCACCCTGCACAGATTCTTATATCAACAAAAAGAAAAGAACGAAAAAACGAAAAAAAAAAAAAAAAACATTAAAACAATGGCAGAAAAAAAAAATAAAAATCCCAAACAAGGAAAAAAAAACAAAACCAAAACAAAAAAAATAAAACCGGCCACAGGAGAAATATAAGTGAAGGGTGCAGGTGTGGATAAAAAAAGTTATGAAGCAACAAAATAAAATAGAAGCAACAAAGTATTTCAAGCCTAAAGAGAAAAAAACTAAAAACGAGCTTCAAAAACAAAAAAAGAGACAAAATTACAATTTTTAGTCATGGACCAGAACGGACTTACGAACTTAAGCGACTGCACGCTTCACAAGCGTGAAAAATCCAAGGAGAGGTGGAAATTCATTTATTTTGGCACAACAAACCACTCAAAGAAGAGATGGACAGAAAGAAAGATACGAGGAAAGTACGTAATCACGTGACTACGCGTCTGTGTTCCTAAAACGAGGAAAAGAAGACTAATTGGGTACTAAATAATTCAAGATTAATTACGATCTGCCAAAAAGGAATAGAACCTAGTGACCGTTTCAAAAAATAATATTACTCACACACGTCCCTTGTTGGGGTGGGGGGAACTCTCAGCTCAAACTAGAAAGGGCCTAAGGATAAATCTCATCCTCTGCTTACTGCTCAGTGGCGGAGGGAGACTGACCAGTCGTGATTTGGCTGAGGAGCTTAGTAGCAGCAAACCGTTGTCAACGATATGTACGGGTTCACGATGTGAGTTGTATGCGTGGAGTAGTCCAGCAACGCCTGGGGAAAATCTGGGGAGTGTCATTCGTAGGTGTCCTGTTGCTTGCTGGATGATGCGGTGGTATCATAGTGGTTAGTATTATAGATGCCTGCTGATACTTCGTGGGAAGATCTGATCTACTCTTTTTCTCTGCGTCTCGTGGGTTCCTATTGCGCGAGGGTGATTCTTGGTGGTCTGACATGTGGGGGCGATGTACACGGGTACACAAATGGAATTTTTTCGAAAATTTCTTAGAACTTTTGCTCAACCCTAGGCAAAATTCTGTGATTCATGGCAGCAGTCTTCAGGCCAATTCACTGTCATAAACATTATAGTTGCTTCACCTTCTTTTTTGAATACCGCGAGCACACTTTCACACAACAGTTGTTATAGATGCATTTGTTTCAGTCGGCGTATTTTTTTATCTTCCAAATGCTTTCATTCAATGGAAATATCTCTGTCTGCACTTTTTGTAATTTATTAAACCACTTTTCACAGAGTTTTTTCACTGTGCGGATCCCAGTACTTCTAGCATTCAATTCATTCTATTGTCTTCTTCCTAAACGACGTAGCATGGTAATTGGACGCGTCTCATTGCAATTTAAATGATAGCTTGGCAGTTGTGTTACATATGGCCTTCGCTGCTCACTGCCGAAGAGTGCTGGGGCGGGGCATAGCTCGCGCGCGCCGCGACGAGTATCACAACCACTCGACCACGGCGGCTCAGTTAAATTTACTTTCACTGTTATGGGAAGAAATTGTTTTCCAGCATTTGTGATCAAACGGAAAATGAAAATTCTCTCTATATTTCACTTCGCAAATCAGAAATCTTTCTTTTGATCATAAAATGGTAAACTTGAAGTTTTTGGACAAATAATTTTAATAAATAAATCCAAAGGAAGTTAATCCAGGTTGAGAGATGCACCAGCAAGTAGTTGCGATAAAAATGTTGATATCCATCAATCAAGAAAAAATAGGTTACAGTTGGTGTGAAGGTTACAAAGAAAGCGCTTCCGAAAACTAGATTGCTTGATCATCGCCACTGTGAAGCAGTCTAATCAATGATGTCTTCATGCTTTAGCAATATGATAACTATTGTAGCATTCAAAACGATAGCCAATCGATTATTATTGTTAGAAAAATTTGCTGCGCTAATCAAATTGCTTTTATCAGACGGTCATGTTGGCTTAGCATGTCTTCTTTTCAGTCCACAGTTGATATTTTTCACCTATAATTTTGAATATCCACTAACAAAATAGGCAAATCGAAAGCCTGTGACCTTTTATTTACAATTCAAAGCAATGTCCAGTAGTGAGAAATATATCAGTTATTCTCTATCTTCAATTGAGCTCAACTCAATGTTACCGTAACGTCTGTGCTGCTGTTTCCTATAAACCGTAACACCCGTACCCCACTTATCACTTAATGATTGTAGTTTCATTTATTTTTATATAACCGTCTATCCGAAGGGATCCATACAGCTTTCATTCGATTCGTTTCCTCGTATTCATCTTCTACAAAAGTCATCAAACATTTCACATGTTGTTTCAGCTGCTTCTTAAAAATTTCTCCTTCTTCACGTACGTCGTGGAATGCTGATCGAGTCACTTTTCTTGCATTCGTGTGCATAACCTAATTAAACCATTACCACTTGGATTGCAAGACAGTGCCGAGATGAGTTCTGTGCAATTTGCCGACAGTTCGAGATACGAATTAAAAGGAGCCGACATCCAGCCTCGTTCTCAAATGGTCCACACCCAGTCCTCCAAAGTACGGACGTTGTATCAAGTGCTATAGAAAGCTGTCAAAGGTTAGGACGTTGGTTTTGCTCGACAAATATCTTTTAAACATCGTTGAATAAAATGGCTTGCACCCTCGCCAAAAAAAGGCTGATTACCTTTACTTTGGCAAAGGAGCGCAATAACACGGCTGTCTCAGGCTACAGAGCCCAACGGTTTTGACCAGTAGTCAACGAAACCTGTGACAAACAAGAAAAATCCTCGAATAGCAATTACGACACTTTTAAAAAAGTCTGCCCCTCTAAAGTCGATACTGAGGCTGATAAGAATTGGAAAGATGTTCCTCTCTTGGAGATGTCGTTTTTTCTACTGAAAAGTACGAATTATTAGGACGCATGGATTGTTCTTACTAAAAAATTACCTATAGAGATATTCTCGGCTAGGATGTCACCTCTCGCAAAGATGAAGTGCTTCCCATCATCTAAACTTCGTACAGCTGCCAGCAGAGCCCGCTTGAAATGCGCTACACATTTGCCTCCAAGTTTAGTTTCGTTTGAGGTGGTTGAATGCATATCTGGCTTTTGTAATGACTTGCGGTGATCTATCGATGTATCAAGTCAGTGCTACCTATTCTACCAGACAGGTCTGATACCACTTTTAGCGACCCCGGAGAAATGGAAGGCTTGATGATTCACGGGTGCGAGATCGGACTATCGTCATTGTGTGCAACACAGGGTAAACCTAACCATTTCCGCCACATTTGCTCTGCTGACTTTCAGAAGTTTGAAATTCTATGCAACACGGGTGAAGTGCTAATCGGGTGCAACACATGAATAGAAGCAAATTGCTGTTCCTAGACGCTAATTGTATAAGTTGTTGATTACTGAATAAATCATTTTAAGGAGAGGAATTAAAGATTTGGTCAAAATTAGCAATTTTCTAAAAAAGTATTCTTCAAACTAATGAATGCTAACTCTATCAAGGCATCACTCCACTTGCGCATAAAAACTCCTCCATATAAAATTCTTCAAAAAAACCGGACAATTAAAAAAATTGTGTTTTTGAATGATAGTCTCACAACACCAATGTTGAAAGAAGTGTGATAAAAGAAGCGTCCTTTACCTATTTATGGGGCTTTTGTATTGAATGAGAGACATGTGGAAGTTCTTTTTCACTATAACTAAAATGTGTTTATAGAAGTCTTACTAATAGTAATCAATCTTTTTGCAGCGAAAAAGTTTGCTGAGAACAATTCTACTACATATCATCCAAAAAATCCGCTAAGAATTTGAAACAACTCACTCCGAAGGCAAAATGTACTTTTCTGAAAAGTAAAACATGAAATGAAGGACTTTTCACAAATGAAACCCAGGTTCAAAATTGGAGTTTTTTCATACTATTGGATGATTGCAAGAAAGAGACAAAATATGGAAAAAATAGTCATATAGTATCCGAAGTATATTTTCTAGTTGAAAGTTGAAGATTTTTGAAGCATTTTAGGCACTTTCTGCAACAAAAACCGCTATAAAAAGTGTCTTCTGTGGTCCTTCACCATACAATCTCGATGATGTGTTCTTGAAACCTAAGCTTTACTAATTAAGGTCGGGTGAAAGGAAGAGGGGAGTGGGACGCGATGTGCCCAATGCAAATTCTCTCGGACGATGACGGCAGTCGGTGTATCATATAAGCTACAAGCGGATCCTAAAGGATAGCGTTAGACATTTCGCTATCCTGAGGCAGATTATTGACCTAAACCAGACCCAATCCTCGACCATCTACGACTCTGTGCGACTAGTCTTTATCATATGTCAGTGGAAATAATCTGAGAAAGGCAAATAGGCATTAAACGCAGTCAAGCTAAAGCTGTAGGTGAAATTGCTGCGTAACTTCCAATATCAATTTACTTTCATTCGAAGATGGTTTTTTAAAAAGAATGATCAAGTTTTCGAAGTCAAACTGTGGTTTCCAGTCGCTCATATATATCACCATTCTTCTACTTGAATTTTACAGTCACCGAAAGATAATAGTTTTTAAAGAAGCTATTTACTATGCGAGTGAAATTTATATATTGAGTTTTCTGTGCTGAGGTTATGAAGGTGTTCGGCCGAGTAAGCAGCGTATCAATGTGACCTTTCAAAGTCTTGAAGAAGGCAAAATCGTCGGACTTTGGCTACTATGGAATAAATGTTGTGCTAATAAGATACCGTTTGTTCATCAATAGAATAGCGAATTGATAATTTTCTTGGTACTTTTATGCCCACCTATGACTGATGGGTGTTCTTGATTATTGAGTTACAATTCACATGTGGAAAATTTTCATTCAAACATAAGAATAAGAGGTTTTGTTTTCTATTGTCAAAATCGCCAATCCGAGCATGAAAGTATATAATCAATGAGTCAATAAGTGGAAGGAAGCGAACTTTTGCAGCAGCCCCTGCGCCTACCTCAATTCAGTTACCGCCCAGATAGTCGCACAATTATCGGAAGCCTACCCCCTTCGCGCCCCCTCCTTTACCCCGTGAGCCATTCCCTTTTTGTCTGAATGATTTATTTGTTTTCAAGCTTGGTTCTGCACTTCCTGTCAATGATTTTGTTTTCTATCGAATATTATTTCCATGAAACGATTAGCAAAAGGTAGTTCATAGTTAGTGAGAAGGTCACCCTATGCGCCATTCATGCACAAACGAACGAGCAAACGAATTTATTTCCAAGGCGGATAGGCGATTTCTATATCAAAATGTTCGGAAGAAAACGCACGATTGAACTACACAAAAACCATGCAGAACGACCTCTTATAAATGGTGATTCTGCTTTGGTATTTGAACTATTCAACCTAATATTTACATAACCTTCCATCTACATCTATTTCGGAAGTTCCTCCATTTGATTCGTATCCTCGCATTCGTTCTCTATCAAGTAAGTTCCTGAATATTCACCTTACGTTTCCGCTGCTCCTTGAACATTTTGCCTTCATCGTATATGATGTGGAATGATGATGCAAATCGACTCTTCTTGCAATCGTAAGCATACACGAGCTAAGAAGGCCATTACTACGTGGATTAAGGAAGTTTAAGAATGGGGTTTGAACCACGAACCTCCTTAGTGACACGCCACATCACTACTACACGTTACCCCTCCATATAGTCAACTAACTTCAGAACTTTTTCTGATGCTTGTCTTCCTTATTATGTTATGTGGCCTATGTGGGTGTTTGGGCCAATTTTGAGTTTATCGGTTACGTGTTATTATATGCCAACAGACCGTGCTTTGCTCGTTCCCTCAATGTAATCAATTTTCTATTTAATTGCTTTATATCAGTAACATAATGTTGTAGCTATATATACATAAAAGGATAAAGCTCTCGGCGTTTGATGAATCCCTGAGGGTTTGCGCCATGCATTCGACTTCAATTTTTAACTTCGTTTGAAATGATTGAATGCATATCTGGCCTCTACAATGACTCGCGGAGGCCTCCCGCTGAACTGAGTCAGTGCTGCTTATCCTCCCAGACAAGTCTGAGACCTGTCTGGTACCAATTTGCCGACCCCGGAGGGATGGGTGGCTTGGTGAGCCATGAGCGCGAGATCGAACCATTGACCATTATAGCAAGAAAAAAAAGACCAACTTATTCAATGATCTGTATATAGTTGAATAGACCACGTATTATACGCTCTATTATATGGACGTATATATGTGTGTTGAAATCAAGAATAGTGGCTTCAACGATGGATCGGTCGATTAGAGTATATATATATTATATATATATATATATATATATATATTATATATATATATATAAGGCAAGAGATTAGTTTTGTATCTTCTTTCTACAGGTGTTCTATCCATGTTTATTTTGATATACGTCTTATTGTTCCGTAAAATCGGAATATTAGAAATAGCAAAAACTTAACTCCTGACAATCCTTCTTCTTATGATTAAGCTAATACCACGAGGTTAATGATCAAGCTTTATTCGCATTTGAATCGATTTTCCACACCTCGTTGTCTTCGCCTTCGTTGTCATTCGAGCCAAAGTATCTTTTGGTGGAGCACCCATTCGAATGAAGAACGCGCACTCGGCGACATCCTCATGTACAGGATAACTGATATGGTGAAAACCCGCTGATACTAATGGTTTCTCTGTGCATTCTATCCTCCATGTCAACTCATTATGACATCCACTACTGCAGAATAGATTTTTCGGAGAAATGAATTCGTCGAGTAACGTGCTTATTCGAACGCCATTTCACTAGAGAAGATTCGATACGAATGATAATGATTAACTAATGTATAGACTAACGACCTTTGAACAATGGACTCTACTCACCGGCACTGAAAAACAAAAACTTTGAAACGCCAGTCGATGAAGGTTTTCATAATAATCTCGTGATTCCAAATCAATCATTGAAGACAATTATGATTAGGGATGTCAAGGTGCGGAAAGGCCAGTTTTCAAAATATCAAAGCACCCCGCTTTTCTAAAGAGACTTTTTTGCCTCTCGCGATTGGTTGGACACGTTTTACTAAATAGATGCTTACTAGCCATTCACTCTTTGGAGGTCCACAGCATTCATCTATTTTGATTGAGCAGGTGAATAAATCTCATTAAGTAGCCTATGTTGTTAACAAAAGGCATTTGAAATATTTTCTAGCACCATTGTTTTCCTATAATTTCTATATGAACAGGTTTAGCATTAGAAAAGTTTCCTCCAGTTTAAGTAAGAATTTAGTGGAAGATAATCCATGTGGTTTACTAATTTCTCGGCACATACTGTCAATCTGTACTAATAAAAATGAAGAGTCAATGTTCACCAGCGATAAAGCTGTCATATCAGCAGAGGGTGACCCAGGTTTTATTGAACACAAAACAATTTTAGAATGTGAGGGTTAACGGCGCTAACACGGCACATAACAAAAACAGACTACGGTGATAAATCACTTTGTTATTCAACTTCTCTAATTGCCATCGAGAGAAGATACTGAGATCCACAAACAGGCATAACACTCAAATAATAGGTTGCTTATTCTTTCAAAAAACACTCGATTTTCTAGATTGGACAGATTTCATTTGAACATTTCTGGCTTTATAATGAAACGGTGGAGAAAATCATAAAGCTCTTATTTCTTCATTTACTGTCTACATTCTTTTCACAACTGGGTTCAGTGAGCTCAGTGTCAATTTCTGCTTCCAGATCGTTATGGTTGCTGTTGCTGATACTTTTGATAGAGTAAAAACATGATTGAAAAAAAGTAAAGCAAAAGCCATGGTTGGTGTACTAGGCAGCACATGAACGCGCGAAAAAGTAATCACGAGTACAGAATCCATCTGAAGTTCTTCAAGTTTTACTCGTTTTTCGATCATGTTGCGGTCGTATAATCTTTTTATGTCAGAAGTAGTTCAACGAGGCAGTGCTCTTTGATAGAGGCGTCAGTAAACGTAGGGCTTAAAAGTACCTTGCTATGCAAATGGTTTATAGTTTGATCTCGCAAGCGGGAAAAAGCAGCCATCCATCATTTCTGCTATCGATAAGTTCATAAGAGATCATCAGGGAGATTGAATCACAAATTTGACTTTTCGATAGGACTGCATGGGTCATTTTCAAATGCCAGTATGCTTTCATCCACTAGAGATGTTCAATGGTTTGCGAATCTGAGATCCATCTTCAATTTATTGATCAGTGTCACGTCTAGCACTTTGCCCTTTATCGATCTCATTCATGGATATTAGCTTATCATCTTATTCAGTGGAAAACATCCTTCATCTCCCGGCAATCAATATTTCCTAGAATAGTATACTGAACAGTAGAGAACTTGTAGAAATTCGCTTAGGTCAAATCAACTGTTTGTCCTGAAATTATTTCATGTTAGCCAATATATGAAAAACAAATTGGGCAACCCTTGCCTCAAAATATCCGCTATATGTCTCGAAGTAAAGTGTTACTTGAGAAAGCGGGAATGGAAAAATAGCTAAAAAAAAATTTCCAAAAAACTTGCTCAGTACTCTTTGCAAGGTGGACAAAGCAAAATATTCGGCAGTTATCATCACTTAGTCTTTCGTAGAAAAAAACACATTCAGAAAGCGATTGTGACTGTTTTTGCGCCTATCGTGGCGAATTTCCAATTATGATTCTTCTCCGTGAAGTTCAAAGTACGACGATCATAGAACAACACATCAAGATATGAGCGTTGTCACCAATTGGATTAGTTTAGATTCTCTTCGCTCCCTCCAATCGACAACAGCTGGCAGTTCTTGTCCATGGTAACATGAAAACTCCCGAACACTATCCTAGAAGTTTAGAGGAACAACCCAACCAGCATTCTATGACGTTCACAGAGAAGATTCACATTCTAGGTTATACTTGAAGATCTCTTAAAAAGCAATGCATACCGAGCATATGTAGGTAGAAAAGTTTCATTGCGAATAAAAATAGTATTTCTTGAGGAACATTACGTAAAAATAAACTGAAGAAAAAAAAAGAAATCAATATAGTCTGTGAGAATCCTCAGAGCCCTTTGAGGGCGGTATATCAGTGGCTTACGTACGTTTTGGCAGTATCGCCCGCTTCTCAGAGCCACACGCGCTACAACTATTTTTTACCTTTTTTACCCTAATTTTTTACCCTATTCTTATAGCAGAGACGCGGAGAGTTATAGTGATAGCACACGATATTCCGTTATCACCATTTTTTGATTCGATAGATTATGGCTGGTAGTGAGTATGTAGACATCCATCTTAAAAACATTCAGCATGGCCTGTGAGAATGTTTGAAGCCTTTTCGAGGTTGGTGCGTTAGTGGCTTCCGTGTTTATTTCTCTAATTCTATAAATCTCCATTTAAATTTTAATATTTCCGTATGATGAATGGGACCAGCTCACTCATATTGAAGGCGGATTACTTCATGCAAGTAAGAATCGTGGCCACATGTGCTTGAAATTTTTGTAGAATTAATCTCCACTGATTCAACTTCCGTACAACTCCCAGCATTTCCTGTCCGTTAACGACGTTTTTCAAAGAAATTCTTAATCGATGGCGCTGAAGTTTTACGTAATCGGTTGGTTGTCGTGGAAAATCGACTCGTTATCGACGCTTTGCCCTCCTCTCCGAACGACGATTGCTCTTTGTAGCGTCAGAGTAGCTTGTTTATTTCTCCGATCTTATGAATCTCCATTATTATTACAGTCTCTCTAGAGATGAGCGCTATGTTCATCACGCAACTCGTCCACGTTCTTACGCCGCTTGTCCGAGAAATCCGCTGTTTCGACGCTGAAAATCGTAAGCAGATCGTCGAGGTCATCGTGGCACGTGAAAGCCAACCAGCCGATAGATGAAATAGAGAGAGTGTGTCGTTCTAGAGATAAGTAATGCAGAAAACACGCCCACTTTGGGTAGAAAAGAGAAGCCGCCGTTTCTGGAGCACTTTGCCTGGATGATATCGTCGGGGCGGCATTCACTTCCAGAGTTTCTTCTCTTCCCATGTGCGCTATCCCATGAGTGTGTGAAGACCATCTAGATCTCTCTTATGAGGGTTAAGTCATTCAGATCAACCAGTTAGATTGTTGTTATATGAAAATTATTGTATCCCTTTCTATGATTTTCCTTCGTCTCGTGTTCAGTTTCTCCTTTTCATTCTCTTCAGTTACTGTTTTTGTTTCTATCAAATTCCAATGTAAGAACTCCATTGGAAGAGCGAATGATAATTAGCTGGCACTGAGACGTATGTAATTCAATAAGGGAATGTCGCATTTTTTCTAATAGACATTCTCATCAGTAGGCTTATGTAGAAAGAGCTGAGGAGAATAGCTATAATTGGCATGTCATGTGAGTATGAAGTCATCTTCCGAAAGCTTTCCAAGCTGCGGTTTCGTAAAGTCCTCACATCTTTTGCGTTCCACAAGAATTTTATTTTGTCAGCGAGATCAAGGATCTCCTATCTGTATCTAATTCGTGATTACGTGTAGAAATACCAAACTTATTTCTAAGCCATGAGATTTCTTATGAGCGTATTTCCTTCCTAAATTGGACTCATTTTCCGCAAAGGACATAACACAAATGTTTGAGATCTCTACATCTGTGGGCGTGCTAGGTTTCTCAACCATTTCGTCCGACAGTCTCAAAAGAGTATCTTTTGCGAAATTCTACGAATAACATCTGCTCTACCACTCGTTTTCAGGAGAATGGATCTGCTAGTGCACGCCTTCGGATACTTCAGTGGCAGTATCGGTACGAAATTTGACAACTATGATGAGGTGCGTTCAAAAGAGGAAGTCCTCAGCCAGAGAAAAAAACATTATTGGGTAGGTTTTCTTGATTAACTGATCCAATAAAGATTTTACGAGAATAGTGTCACTTTTTTGGTCAAGGAGCGTTTGGACCAGTAGCAAAGCCCGAAATGAGAAGTTTTGCATTTTTATAAAGACATCCAGATAAGAACACGATTGCAGTTGTGCGGCCCCGAAAATAAGTTGGTGTTACTTGAATTTCAATGCAATCCACTACACTTTTGCAAATGATTCTTGGGCCCTCAAGAAAGATCTACTAAATTGTTAGCATATCAATCAAGAAGAAAGCCTGTTAAGCCCATAAAAATGGTTACCTACTTTGGTCGCTCAATTATTGAACTTATCTATAGTGAATTTAGTTTTTCAAAATTCACCACTAGATAAGAAAATGTCAAGGATATTTTCCAAGCACTGTCGGCCAACCCGCTTAGATTTCCGACATCTTTCCGCAGGATATGAAATTAAAAGCTTGAGTTCTTCTTGACTACTCAGATTGAAAGCATATCGGTTTCTCGAAACCAGCACTGCCTTGCCATTAAGCCGTCTTTCCCTAGTTTGTTTGCTCCATTTTTTTGTTATCAATACCTGTCCAGCGCTCTTTTGTCAATAAGCGCTGTAATTTGGTGTTGATCATCGGCCGACTGGATAACACATGTGGATGTCGTGTGCCAAAAAATCAAAATCTCGAAAATAGTCTAAAACAGAATATAAATTTTCGGTTAACAGCGTTTTAGATACGCAAAATATGAAGTTTTATGGACGAGTCCCAAATAATATCGTGTCTTCTCGTTGAGTAGTTAGTTATATGGTTTTAGTAGAAAATTTCAGTTCCATCTAAGCTCCATATAGTTCGAATCATCTCGTATTCTCTTCAGCAAATGAATTTTTTCTATCCCTTAACCATGTCTTGATCCTATCTAAGCCATTTTTAACGACATTGCCAATGTCTTGCACTTTTTGGTAAGTGTCATCGAAATTTCAAAGTTCTAAGCAGAGTTAAACGCTATAAAAGTGGATTACTAAAGAAGAAGTGTTTAGAAAGTTTGAAAAATCAGTATGTAAATTCTTTTAGAAATATTCTCTCACTCTCACAAAATAGCAGCTTTTTTGCGTCGTATTTTCTGCGTTCTTTTGGTGCTCTCAGCAATGATGTTTCGTTGAGGAACCCTCAAGAAAAAAATCGGGCAAAAATGATCCTAGTGGGCATTTTTTCTTGGTGAATGGAATTCTAAGCTGTAAATGAATATAGAACGATGGAAAGAACGCTCCCCTCCCAACCCCCCCCCCCCCCCCCCGCTCCCAAATGGTCATAACTGCTTCTAATTGTTGAGCTTATCAAAAATCAATGTGTTGGTTCACCCATCTCTCCCAGCATGCTCTTGCAATCACGTGAATCACCTTAGACCCTTATCTTCAAAATTGCGAGGAAATTTAACTCAATCGGTACTCTATGACATTTATAAAGAAAACAAAATCCTCTAGCAGCAGCCAAAGCAATACATAAAATATTCGAAGATCTTGAAATTCGCGGAAGCTGATTGAATTCGAGAAGCACTAAGATCTTCGCGGAAAAATTTGAACGGGCAGTCTAAGATGTAAAAACTCAAGAAGACTGCTTATAGTAATGACAAAGTGCAAATCTTTCTCGACAGCCTGTACATTTTTTTTGTACATACGCCCTTCTGTATTGGCTTTTGAAAACCACTTATCATGAACCTCTTAAGCTCTTCTTCGTCCCATTTCCTATTTGGAGAACGAAATATCGGGCGATTATCTGAAGAAAAGACTTCATCGCTTCTTTACTCATTACTGGTTACTATACTAATACTGATTCAAATACGATGGACAGCCGCAATGTGATTGGTTTTTTCGTTAGAGGGTCAAATTTGAGGAGAAATGGTTTAGGAAATGCGAGCATTTTACGAGTATTACGTGTTTTTTCCTCAAGAAAACTCCATGTGCTTATGTTCCAGGTCAAAATGTCAGATTTTCTATCAAGAAGACCCATTCATGGTATCTAAAGCTTCGATGCAATATTTGTACGACGAGAAAGGCATGCAGTATTTAGACTGTATTAGTAACGTGCAGCATGGTTAGTTTAGAGTGTTCTCTTGTGTAAAAGCAAAAAAAAAAAGCAAAATATAATAGAAAATTGGTTCCGTAAATTCCGAAGAATGGGGGTAAAAGTAATAAAATGCACATGTGTTTGCAAGATTATCTCACTTACGGCACCATCTCAACGTGATTTTATCATTTCAAAACGAGTTCTCGATTGTAGACATAGTTCCATGAAGAAGTAAATATTAGTACAAACGCCGGGTATTTTGATTGCCGTAATCTTTATGAAAATATGTTTTTCATAGTCATAATGTCGTAAACAGGGCTACGAATTGACTGATCTCTCGAATGATTACAGTAATATCATAATGAGACACTAGACATTACATTTAATGCGCTTTATTATAAACAGTGCGTGACTGTAATATTCAAAGAACATATCATGAAAGGTGTTGATGTAGCTCAAGCAAATAGAGTTTAGGCATCAGAACAATTTCGTTGCTCGAAGGTGACGAAATTCACAGAAACTAAAGAAGTGTTTAAAAAAATATTGTAGTTTTTAAAAGTCGTTTCAGTTCTCCTAAGTCCGATAAAGAATGTGAAAATCTCATACAATTTTACTGGAACGTTAAACTGTTCCATAATTCTTATCACTTACATAGCAGCGAAAAAGATGACGTTACGTTAGAGGGAGAGTTCAAATCGAAAAAAACCTGTCGCAACAGATTTCAGATTTCTTGAAACCTTATGGAATTAAGGGAACTTATGTCTGAGAGACGTAGAGAGGAAAAGAATGTCAAATAATTCAAGTATAGTCAAGTTTAAACATACTGGTGCTTCTAAATCATGGGAACATGCGTGATATTATGTACAAAAAATTAATTATATAGAAAATGCTGGCATTTTCAGTAGGCCATTGCCATCCTCAAGTGGTGGAGACGATCAGCAGACAGCTTGCCACTTCCACTTGCAATGTTCGTTTCGTCAGTCAAAAACTTACCGATTGTGCCGAAGAATTGCTGAAAAACATTGCCAGGCCTTGATACAGTGCTCTTCTGCAATTCTGGGTAGGTTTTCAGATGCAATATTGATATTTAAATGTAGAATCGTGATATCTTTCTCAGCAGCACCTGGCCAACATGCGAATATGGATGTTCCGTAATCTTCCGAATAATTTCCTTCAAACAGAATAATTCACTAAGAAAGACACTGTCGTGTTAAAGTCGCAAATGAGTTCAGCTTTTTGCAGCCGCCATGAAATCAACGTGGACTGCGGGTGTTTTGAAGTATTACAAATAAAAACAAGAGTTCTTCTATCTACCGCTTTTTGAATATTCGTTCAAATTGATATAATTTGGAAAGATATGACATGTTTTGAGCTGTTTCGCTTAGTGCTACACAGGTACTTTCGTCCTACGGGGCCTCCTCAGTAGCATCATCCTCGGTTCAGCCGATTCCCTGAGGTTAAATAATCCTCTATGAAGGAAACGACGCCGAATAATAAATCACCGCAAGTCACATAATGAAGTTACCTGACATTGTGGTGACCGGCAGTCGAGCTTGTAGCTATTACAATGAATCATACCTCTATCAATGTCAGGTAGCCCCATCATCTGACTTATAGAAAATTATTTAACCTCAGGAAACCGGCTGAACCGAGGGAGGCTACTACTGATGGCTCAAACGAAGATGAGTCTCAGTAGAACGAAACAAGTATCTGTATAGCATTGAACCTAAAAGCTCAAAAGATGTTATATCCTTATCAGGTTGAAACGAGAGCATTTATAGACTTTTCTTGATTTTTTGAAGTAACATTTCTCGTAGGTTATTCTTCAGGAAAACCTTCTGTTTAATGACAACATGTAATTTCCAAGCGTCAGCAGTTCTAATCCGATTTTTGAGATATAAAAAGGATTTTTCAAAGATAAAATCCAAGAAATCACTTGATAGTAGCTAGGAAAAATATATTGCAGGTCGGAGGCAAACGATCTCGCTTTGAGGTTGGCTCGCGACTATACACAGCGCACTGACGTCATCGTCATTGACCAGTGAGTTCAAAAAATCTTCAGAATCTCTATTTTTAACATTCTATTGATTTTTGCTAATGAACAGATTGACATATATTTATAAATGGATAGAAATGAGGATGACTTAACGTCTTGACGATAATAGGGAAACATGTGCCCTAGGTTCTAGAAAATTGAAATCAAATGCTATAAAATGACTTTAGAAAGAAATAAAAAAAATATCAAAGTTAGGAAACAGCAGATAATTTGGTTCCAGTTGTGTGGAAGAGAAGTACTTCATCTAGCCAAACATTGCTACCAAAGTGATTCTGATAGTCCTAAAATTCTTATGTAACAGTGTTCTTGCTTCCACTGATTGCCTTGTGAATGTCGTTCGGATATAATCCTACTAAAGTGCTTTTTTTTCTAATCAGATCATTTTTGGAAAACAAAAGTTCAGTGCGTATCACGGACACGTGACGACCACTATGCAGATGTCACCATACAAATTCAGTCACGGTTCGACCATTCCTCAACCCGAATGGGTACACGTTGTAAGTACCGTCAAACAATCGTTACAATAGCCGTTAAATTTGTCATTATTCCAGTGGTGATCAAATCCTTGTCATTTAGGCGCCAACTCCGGATGTCTATCGCGGAGAATATCGACTGTCCGATGACGAACTTAATGATCGTGAGAGACTGGAGAAAGCCGGCATCTACTACTCAGATGCAGTGAAAAATATAATTGAAAAGGTAGACATGTAATAGATCGGGATGATCTAGTGTTACTCTTCTGAGAATACTTCATTTTTCGTTGAAATGAAAATGCAGAAGCCTCTTTCCAGGTCGAAAACAATGGTCGTACGGTGGCTGCTTACTTTGCCGAGGCATTGCAGTCCTGTGGAGGGCAAGTTATACCACCGCCCGGCTACTTTGCAGAGGTTGCCAGGTAATTACAAGTACTTTTTGAAGAAAGCAACAGAGAGAAAGAATTGAGACTGAGAAATATGGGGATGCGAAAGTAAAATTTTCTCCTATAGAGTTCAAAACCTTTTTAGAAAATTCATAGTTTGGTCAGTGAAGTGCAACTGAGGAAAATTCCACCATTTGACCTGCAATTTTAGTATAAATTTTACGAAAACTTCCAAATTGAATGTTGCCATGGCAATGAAAGTTTTCTGTTTTTTAAGGCACGTTCGTCAGCACGGCGGTCTCATGGTCATCGACGAAGTTCAGACAGGATTTGGCCGAGTCGGCAAGAAGTTTTGGGCGTACCAGCTTCACGATGATGGTAAACTGAGTTCATTATGCCTTATGACGTTAGATTTATCACATTATGGGCCATGACAGCTTCCAAAAGAGACGCCTATAGCGCAGTGGGTAGAAGCGCCCTGCGACAATATTTGTTCTCTTATTCCAATACATCGCGTCTTGTTCAACAGGCCTCACACCTCCTAGGTGAAGATATCAACACCGGATCTGTCTAAAACGATAAAAAACACTGAGTCGATACATCATCAGGGTCTCCGAAAGTCATTCTATTAGCCAAATTTGAATTCATTCACCTTTACGATCTTTGATGAATTTGAACACATGGATCTTCACTGGACAGTTGATCAACACCAAAAATTTACATCTTTCTATTCTTCCAATATTTCCAAGCAAAAAAGCTGTCATTTTGAAAGATAGTATGTCAAATCAAAGGAAAAACGTTGTGTCATGCATGAAAAATTTGAGTGTATTTCTTAGATCCTTTATCTTCTATGTGTAATCGTAACACCGTTTTTAATGTCAAAGGTATCTGCTTTGAGTGGAGTGCTTTTGTCACATAATTAAAGACGATAATAAGTGCCCTTTGTTAAGGTTTCTGCCCAGACATCGTTACGATGGGTAAGCCTATGGGCAACGGGTTCCCTGTGTCAGCAGTCGTGACGACTCGGAAAATCGCCAACGCCCTCGGTGGAAGCGTCGGATATTTTAACACGGTGAGTTATGTGAGACAAAACACTTTGATTGGTTAAGTATTCTTGAGAGTAAACAAGAAAACTTTCTTCAATGAACTTATTGGGCATCATGTTCGCTAGTTATTGACTGTTACCTTATTTCACAGCTTTGATGGTTGATCGTTATTCTAAGGAATGGGTGAGCGTGAAGAAGTATCAAATAGGCAAAATATAAGTTGTAGAAGACTTTCCAGTACGAACGGCAAGGAGAATATGTGGTGAACCTTACTGCCATGAAATAAAATGGCGCACATATTATGTATAAAATGATACAGAAAAGAGAATGGAATGGCGAGCAAAAGCACGACCTTAGGCGGGAATCGAACCCACGTTTTATCCTATGCGGGGAAGCGTGCTCCTACCACTACACCACTGAGGCACATCGCCCAAGTAGTAAGAATAGCTGTCAGCTCAACTGGGTTTATAAAGCAAAATCGCATAGCCGACCAAACCTGTCAAGGTTGGTGGCTGATAGCTAACATGAGATGTTGAAGAATGAGTGGTCGGGCCAAATGTGCCTCAGTGGTGTAGTGGTAGAACACGCGTCCCCGGATAGGATGAAACGTGGGTTCGATTCCCGCCTAAGGTCGTGCTTTTGCTCGCCATTCAATTCTCTTAGGATTATAGATAGGATCATAACAGTGCGAAATGCACTGAAAATACTATGAATTTCGAGTATTAGTAGTAAGAATAGCTATCAGCTCAACTGGGTTTATAAAGCAAAATCGCATACCCGACCAAACCTGTCAAAGGTTGGTGGCTGATAGCTAACATTGAGATGTTGTAGAATGAGTGGTCGGTCAAATGTGCCTCAGTGGTGTAGTGGTAGAACACGCGCCCCCGGATAGGATGAAACGTGGGTTCATTCCCGCCTAAGGTCGTGCTTTTGCTCGCCATTCAATTCTCTTAGGATTATAGATAGGATCATAACAGTGCAAAATGCACTGAAAATACTATGAATTTCGGATACAGAAAAGCTTTTCTATAGTTCCGTCATGTTATCCGCCCTCAATTCCAAGAATCATCGTCTGTTGTTGGAAAACAAGCAAGTCATAACTTGCCTAGATTAGACGCGAACCAGAATATGACATTATAACTAGTATTAACCAATCAACAATAATATTAATAGTATGCAATTATTGATCAATAATCGGAAGTTGGGCTCAAAATAGGCGCCGTCTATCAGATTGCTGTACAAAAAGCATTAAACATTGGAGGGTTCAAGGTAATTGTATCTTTTATAACGTCGGTAAAATGTGAAAAAATTTTCAAAAGCCGGTAGTGTGTTTGCAAACGATGTCCATGATGTGTATCTTTGGGACTAAATTGCAAATCAAAAGGTGATTTTTCAGTACGGTGGGAATCCAGTGGCTTGTGCTGCTGTTCTTGGTGTGATGCGAGTAATTCGAGAGGAGAAACTTTTAGACCATAGCCAGGCCATGGGCGAGGAGTTTGAAAAACAACTAAATGAGCTCAAAAAGAAATATCAGTGCATTGGAGACATCAGGTGAGTATTCACCGTATACTTCTATATGACGTCAAACATGATAAATATCGAACATTGCATAGGGTACAAATGAATTTTTTGACCTAAGACTAGCTAAAAAGGGAACTCTGAATGCAAATTCATTGGAAAAACGAGCCATATACTTCCTTTGGGCCAAATTTTTGCTCAATTTGATAAGTATCTTAGACTGGTCCTCTCACCGCGGTTAACTAACATCAAATGAATGACCCTGGATAGATGGAAGATTTTACTGACCCATGGGCATGGAATCGAACCATAGACCATGTGTACACCTCTAACCACTAGGCCGCATGCGCCCTTTATATACGTCATTTTTTATCAAGATATTTCATGCTGTGAAATACTTGCCTGTATTTTCTGATTCATAGATTCGTGTGCGATGAGGAAGGTAGATGAATCTTTATTTTGTTTTGCTAGTTTCACTGAAAAGGTAAAAAACCTGTTCCATTTGTTTTTCTTTCTTCTAAAGTCTAAATACGTTAGACTAATTGGTAGCGATGAGGGATAGCGACATGGTTAGTAATTCAACCCATCTGGTAGTAAGGTGTTCAAGCGACATCTTCCCAAACTCCCTTAAGAGATCCACATGGGAACAGTGAAAAGTTCGGTCACCTTGGGACAGTAAGGGAGGTCGACTTGATCAACATTCTGAGACAACCATAAAGAAGACAAAATCCTCAAGCAGTTGCCAAAACAAACACGCGGAAGGTTAGCTGGCCTTTAAGGCGATTATGCGGAAAAACGAATTGGATGCGCTAAGTGTTAAGATCACCTTAGTTGGTGCGGTAATGTGTGATGTAAAATGAAAAAATAAAATTGTAATGATGGGAATTTTGTATTTTTGTCAGTGTCCATTTGAAGAATAAAACCTATTAAATAGAGAATTTGTAGTAGATCCCAGCGCGCCATTTCATTTGCACTTTATTTTAAAAAGTCATTTGGCACCAGCTTGTTTCACAGCAGTTCTGATGCACTGTATTCCAGAGGAGTTGGACTTTTCTGGGGCATCGATTTGGTAAAGGATCGCCACACTCGTGAACCCGACCAGAAGTTGGCGCTTTCACTCATACTTAAGTTGAGAAAGGAACGAGGAATTCTTCTCAACGCTGACGGCCCCTATACGAATATTCTCAAGATCAAACCACCGCTCTGTTTTAACAAGCAGAATCTAATGGATGTGAGTGATTTTTTCATATTATATATATCGAAAAAATCGAAGAAATGGAGAACTAATCTTGCTAGGCATTTTGCTTAGAAGTTTTTCAGCTCTAATATGAATGATTTATCGTTAACGTTAAAAATGATAAGGTTTTATCTAGAAATTTAATTTGACTTACATTTGAAGAAGAAAAGCTTTATCCATGAGGGAAATTATATTAGAATACGTTTGAGATAGCAGTTGTCAATAGTGATAATAATAGAAGGAGCACTCATTTCATCTGAATTACTTGTTGTCTTATTAGTCATAATTAGGTGGTTTGGAGAACATCAGGAATATTTCCATTCGACTCTATCGCATTCCAAACCGACTACAGAAATCGGTTTCTTATGGGGCAAGCGGAGGCTATGATTTCTCGAAAGCGATTTGGCTTCTTCAAGTTATTCATGGTAGCTCATGAAGTTCTGCATAAGCCTGCGCATTTATAAGGTGTTATAACAGCCTCAGAGATAAATGTGAGCCTTGCGTTTACCAAAATTCTTCCCTATCTGTCACTTGTCTGAGGACGGTGCTCCCAAGAGCTTTGCTCATCATATAGCGTTGCGGATAGTTTTCATTTTTTTTGTTTCATAAAAGATTGAGTATTTTTTGCTAAAATCCGTAGAACGCTCATTCACCACACTTGTGATGCATAAGTATTTTGAACCGAACTTGGGTGATCGAACAAAGCTCCAAGGAAATGTTAAATTTAGAGATCTGTATATACAAACCATTTATCTCAAATAAGCCATATGAAATTTTGTATTTTCCGAAACTGCACTTCTGATCCATCTAAGACTGTTGCGTGGTATGCAAAACATTCGACATCGGCAAAGTTGAACCTTGTTTCACCTATGACGGGGGTGCGTGGCTACCACTACACCACAGAGGCCCTCACTCTGTTACCTCTTTTTCTTCGATATTATGCATATTCAAAAGCTGTCAGCTTAAATAGTCTCAATGTTGATAAATGCTTACACGACCAAACCCTTCAAAAGCTTGGTTGCTGATTGCCTCGGTGTTTATGTCAGAGAATGAGTTGTAGTAGGGCGGCAGCGTCAGCGATGTAGTAAGAGTAGGCGCCCTTGGTATGAGTGAAACGCGTTCAACTCCCTGGTGTCCAATGTTTTGCAAGTCACTCAGTAGCCTTAGAATATACTTACAATATCATAATACTGCAAAATGCGAGTAGAACGATCAATACATATAGATTATACTGCACTTAATCGAGACTAGTGAAGAGATTGATAATCAAAATGTTGAAATGTAGAATTTTCGCGAACATCCCATATTCGGTACGACGAAAGTAATTTGGAAAGGGGATTAGGCAACCTCAATTATTCATTTTCATCTGAGTCATGTGCCTATTTTTGCTTTGATAAACGGTGCGAAAAGAAAATCATTACAAAAATAAAAAGATGTTTTGCAATTGTACTGCTCTTATAATCGATGTAGTAACACTTTTCTTCTCGGCATACTTACTATTCAAAGTTGACTTTTTGCTTTTTAGACGGTCAACGCACTGGATCGGACGTTAGCCGAAGCTGTGTGGATGAGCTAATGAACATGATCTACTTCCACGAAGAAATAGCTTAATGTCTTCTATGAAGATTTAATAGAATTTAACACAAAACTGTTTATATTATAAAGCTTTACCGTTTCGTTGATAACACATTCATTTTCGCTCAAAGGAATATTAGAAGAGAGTCACGAAACGAACAGAAGGAAACAGCAAGCAGTGAAAAACTTGGGATCTGACAGTCGAATGTGACTGGTCGACAAATAGTCATTATGTTAACAACTTCCTATGAATTAAACTTTAGACATTACCTTCGGACTGTGAGCAAAATCTTACATCATTTGTATGTTCAAGAATTTGTTTCCAAAATTGGCCATGTCAACTGAGCATTGGAAAGTCAATAGGATTTCTATCAAATTTTCTGAATTTTGCCCAGATCGCGGTGAGCCAACGGTAGACTGTCCGTATTCCAATTGCACACTAGAAGACATCTGTAAAAGATAAATACCTTTATATTACGTGAAGATTTCATGACAGTGTCCATAAGCACAGTACACATTTAGCACAACGTATCATTTCTCCGGTTTTGAACACTTCATGCCACTGAAAGAATTGAATTTAACACTATTGTCGCACTTATGTCGATCAAGAAGATGTTTTTCTTCAACCAGAGCCATCCAGTAGGCCTTTGGAACAAGTATTCTGTTTATTTGATATCGATGCTAATATATCCATTACTCCCTACTGCAGACAGTAAGACAGACAGACATGTTGAGATCTGACGGTTTTCAGTGACGCCAATGTAAGAAGTTATCAACGAACTGATAGTTCATATGGCATAAGAACATATTTTGACGAAAGCGAATACATCGGCGAATAAGAACCATAATAATCAACAGTTGCAACTCACAAATTTGTAGGATACTAGGTTTAAATGGAAGTGTCCATCGTCTGATAAAACATTCAAAACTTATGCATATATCGACAACAAACAGCAACATTACTCTTCGACTACAGGCATCATTAACCACTACTTTTGCCATCGGTCCGCCAAGTTTCGGATCTGATCGAAGTACCACTCCTTCGGCTTTGAATCAGAGAACTCTTGACATGTCTCTTCAACTTCATCGAAAGATTCAGATCGACGACCTTCCAAAAAAGTGTTGCATTGATCGGAAAAAGTCGTAATCAGATGAAGCAACGTCCGGACTATAGGGTGGATGCGGTCGAATCTCCGTCCAATTCTTCAAACTTTGCCTTGGTCTTTTTGGCTATGTGTGTTTTGCGTTGTCTTGCTGAAACAAAGCGCGCTTTCGACGAAGCATCAACAAACGTTCTTGTTCCTGGACAATTCCATGCTGCAGCAGATATAGACAAATTATATACCAATAGATGCAAAAGAAGTAGACCTTCCAAATGATATGAAAATCACACACGATTCATGCGAAAAGAACGACATGCCCAATCAAACGATAGAAATTTTCTTTCCAACCAATAGATCTCAAGAGAAACTGAGCGTCTGTCGTATTACCAAATCACGTCAAATACTCCCTTTATCAAGGTAGATGAGCAATAAGCTAGATTTTGAACCTCAGTCGGGAGTTGAACCCGCATTTCATTATACGAGAGACGCGTGCCATTACTGCAACACTGTTTTGAAACCATTATCGCCAGACTTGTCGGGAGGAAAGCGGCACCGAGTTGATGAATAGTGGGCCATCGCGAGTGTTCTATAGGCTAGATATGCATCCAGTCACCTCAAACGAAGCTAAAAATCGAGACGAATGCATAGAGCATCACTCAAAGATTGGTCAACGTCGAGAGCTTTTTCCTTCATCCTTTACATACACTTGTTCGGATACTTGGACAACACCTCCACTGGCAATACTTGTTCGGGCATCGTTATCATTCCTTTTTCTCTCGCGCAATTGATGTTCATGATGTTGTGCTGTCTCGATCATGGTGACGTACGACGCGGTCTATTTAGTGATTCTGAGCCAGTTAACATCTGCGATGCAGATGGTTCACCTTGGCCACAACCACGACCGTTCATTGTTTGTCCAGGAGGACTCTTGCATTCACTTGGAATCCAATCCTCTGTCCTTCCCGTCCACCTGTCATCTGATCTTTTTACGATGTAAAAGGCCCAACTGGGTTTCGCTATCAATGTAGATATTTTTGGATCGCGAAGATGGGGTAGATTTGGAAGATCTGAAGTGCAAAAAAGCAGCTAAAGCTGTGAGTACTGGTTGAATTTTAGAAAGCTTCGCTCAAGTGCCTTGTGGGTGGTGCACAAACTTTTTGACGTAATATTAGTCCACGTATGCTGCATAACAGAGCGCTGAGAGGACGGTTCAATCTAAAAGGTGTGCGCGGAGTTTGGAGTTCGCTATTTGGCTGGTGGTTCTTCTTAAAAGACCCGAATGCGACCCATTCCGCTCTCCTTCATCTCTCTGGTTCCTACAAACTTGCTTCACATATTGAATGAGCTTCCAAAGTAGATGTAACGAAGTGGTCCGCGTATCAAAGAACTATCTAGCTGAATTTGTTCGACCATCGCACCATGATTTCTTTATGAACTAGGTCTCCATCCTGATTATGCGTAGCCCAATCTTCTTTCCCACATCGTTAAGTTAACTGAGCATCGTCTGTGCCTCTCTGGTTCTTTTCGCAGAATGACGATGCAGTCCGCAAAACAAAGATTTGATAGGAATTTCTCATTAATGCGCATGTACTAACTTATTTCAACTCTTGGTGCATTTTGGATAAATATATAATGGTATAGTTATCCAAAGTGAATCAAGAGTTTTATGCATTTGTGTTTTAGAAATCTGTACGAGAATAGTGAATTTTGCTTTGAAATTTCCGTTATGTCGTTGTTCCCTTTGCCTAACTCGTGGAGTGTTTTGTAAAGGTTTTCGTTAGCGTTGAGCTGCTGTTCGTGGAAATAATTGTAAAGGAACAGAACGAAGAACTCAAACATGCCATTTGAGCTTCCCCACGAAGTATCTTTTACAGGTACGAAACTAGAGAGCCGGTTCAAGGATTCTCCACTCAGAAGAAAGTCTAATTGTCATAATTTAATAGCCTAATTAGTTCTAACTGGCAGCGAAATTAGCAGCTCTTTACTGTGCAATCATGTTTTCGCCTATACAGAAACAATACCACTCCATACCTGATCTAATGTGTCTTTCAGCGATCTTCTCCATCCGAACTTCCACTGCGAAAAATTGGAAGAATTTGAGATGTCGATGGCGATTGTCTCTTGGTTGGATGGTTCACGCGCGACTTTTTCGTCACACCACATCACTGTTTCACGGTGGTCTCTCATTAATCTTGTCTTATTGTGTGTTCAAAATTCTGTTTGTATCAAATGTTTAGCTATAGAGCCATGCTTCCAGACATGCGAACCAACTGATGTTGTGGTCATTTAGCACAATCCGTAGCTTACTGTTGGCCAAAATAAAGTCATTTCCTACTATTTGTCTACAGTCCCAAGTCTACTGCAACCTGCGCGCAACGACTCTAAGCGACAAGCTCAAGAACCTATGCTGTACTGCTTTGCTAGATGCCACTACCATATGTGCTCTTGTTTTCCTTTATAGTGTATCTTTCAAGAAGCAAGAAATGGGTCAACAGCAAGTTAGTGACACAGCGTACCGAGAATCCACGTAGAAGGTGAAGCTTCTACTTTATACATGAAGGTGATGGCTAGGCTAGGCGCTGGATTGTCGCGCTCACGTGACTTTCACGCTGACTTAGGGGCCTGGCTTCTAGTCAACTGACATATCTAGCAAAACGTTGTCGTAGAAACAAGTCTTGCACAAATTTTGGGCCAGATTCGTTTGATTCGACCATTTGTTTCAAGACGTCGAGGATCACAAGCGCAAGACATCGCATTGCTTCTTTTTTGGGGCAATTCATATAAAATTGAAACTTTTACAATTACCTCAGCGTGCAATTCTCAATTGCATATACATTTCTTTTTATACGAATGCGAGCGCTCTCTCGTTCTAGCAAAGCGTTTCTTGGACTTCTGATGCAAAACAGCTTAGAAGCGTGATTAAGCTGTCTATCGTAGATCATTTACCGCGTGTGAATGTTAGTAAGGATGAAGCGTTCTACTGTACCCAATCTCTAAGGTATTCGCCGTGCATTCAGCCTCATCAAACAGTGGTAGGGGTGACCGAATGCATATTTGGTTTATGTAATAAGTTGCGGAACTCTACCGATATATCAATTTAGTGCTGCTACCTTCTCAGACAAGTATAGTACCAGTTCACGTATTATGAAAGGACCAAAGGTTTGATGACCTTAGGGAGAGCGAATAAACGTACGACTACCTCTGTATTACAGGACACCTGTTATCACTACACTACAAGCGCCCCTTTCGAAAAAAAAGGAAGGAGTTCTACAATCGTATAACTAAAGAGTTTCAATGTGGCATTCACGTCATAACAATGTTCAAAATTCAAACATTTATAAAGTTTTATTAACGAGAGGTTTGTCATACGAAAAGTGCTGATAATGAAGAGAGGATACTAAATGAATACAATGCAACGCTAAAAGCAATAGTTATGCTATTAACTCATTCGGATATGCGGACACAGATCATGTAGAAGCATGTATTAACAAGTTGGATGAATCTGATCCAGTATTTGATTAATTGCAATGACCGTCTAGTCCGTCCATTTAGGCCATACTACGAGCACAAAGAACAACGTGAACGAGGAATCACACAAAAAGTGAAGCAGCACAGAACACGTCAGAGTTTTCCACAAACCGCAACCAACTAACAGATAAAAGTTTCGCACTCACGTATCTTCACATACAAACTTGTTTCAGACATGGGTAGAACAAGTCTGTGAAACCCACCTCAACTTTGTTAGAGAGGATGACGTCCAGCGATGGCGGAAAAGCACGTAGTACACGCATGCTATGAAAAACACGCTACAGGGTAACGGCACAAGATTTCTGGAGTGTGCTCCAATAAGACGAAAGCACTCTTTGTTATAATAACTTACATGATTGATCGAAGAGTTATTGATTTACACATGCTTTCGGCATGGAAACGACTCACGGATAAAAAAATACGCCTCCCCGACGTCACCATATTTGATGCAGACCGCGGTCACGACGATTGCGAGAAAAAGAAAAGTAGTTAAGATATGCTAATGTCCGCACTGCTAGTGAGCAGTGAGGGCGAATCATCTAGGTACAGAGATATATGAGCTGCGAAATGAGAGAGAAATTTGTAAGCGCAGCCGGAATCATATTCAACTCAAACTTTGTCTAATCTCTCTATGAATAAGAGATATGAAGAGGAACTGAGCAAAGAAGGAAAGCAAAAATTGCGACATATTTCTCTTTCGAAATGACGGCTGACTAAAGGAGAATGTGAATCATTCTTTTCATCTCTTATGCCTAATAATTCATAGAGATTCCACTCAAATGAAGCTATGAACTTCAACAACAAATAAAGTTGAAAATTTTTCTGAACAAATAGAATCGCAGAACTCTATAACAGAAAGACTTTATCAAACAATTAAAACTCTTTAAAAGTGTCGAATTTCCAAAACTGGAAATGGTGATAACTACAAATGACACTTAACACAACTGAAGCAACTGAATAATCCAGGCGGATCTCGGCGACGTTCTTATAAATAAAGTGCGTCATCATAGGAGTGGATCTCGAGTGAAGGAATTGACTGAAGTCTCCGACGTAACTGGTAGAAATTGCAGAATGTATATCCAAACATGCATTTTGTTCCTTTACATAGATGGGAATGAACTTTCTACAGAATGATTCTTGATTTTCTTCTTTGAGCAGAACACGAGGTGTTACATTAAACACTGAAGCATGCCGAGGTTATAGACAGTCGGACTTTCTACAGAATCAAAAAGTTTTGACGGTTGTTCCACCACATGATTCAAGCAGTGAGTCTGTCCTAACAGCGAGCATAATAAAGGCGAAAAATTCAAGAATTTCCGCAAAAACACGCCTAAGCTATTCGCTAATTTCTTTGCTCAACTATTATTGACTACACAGACTAAACGTCCTTTTTAGGAACAATAAGATTTCCGGATAGTGCGGTAAGAAATCGTTCACCTGGTGGTGAAACAGATTATATTCGCATTATCCTTGAATAAATCGTTTATTTGCTCAGATATCTAAAGAATTATTGTTGCTCGTGAATTATTCACAATGAAGATGATGGTGTATGAGTCGGTTCTTCGGCAAAATGTGAACAACTTGTCGTTTTCTAGCAGAGTTTGCACTCTTTGCCACAATACTGCATTTTTTGAACAGTAGTGTAGAATACGCTGTCACAGAAGCCGTTTCGAACCCAGTGAGAACAGCTGAATATGACAGTTAAAAAAGAGCGATGTAAACATTGCTATTAGTTCTCTCACTGAACAATGCTTTTCGAGAAGAAGTAGACGATCACCTTGGATGAGATCCACACAAAGAACCTAAAAGTCATGAAGTCTGCTTGAAGAATTTTATTATTTATACAGTATTAAATGTCTTACAAAATAGCTTGCCGTAAATACGTTCAAAGAGAAAATTGCTGCTAAAGGCGAAATCAAACAACTCCAACCGATATTTGGAGCGCAAATAAGGCAATATTCCTTCTTTGGTTTTATCTATTATCATATCTAGTGTATCTTGAGCAAGGTATAAGCGACTGCTCTGTGTTTTTTCGTGCCTATAAGGGATGTGAGCTTATCGAGGCGGAGAAAATGTAATGAACTCAATGATAGACTTACTTGGAGCACTCGTTGACGCGGTTTGGCAGAAGCCACATGTTTTTTTACAGTTAGCCTAAAAAGAAAGCTTATCTCCATTATAAGGCTAAGAGAGATCTGAGTCTACTAAAGGTGAAACAGTGGCAACGACAGAACTAAAAGTGTAAAGTGTATACCTTTATGAACGCTTGTAAATCGATGTTACCGCAGATCGAGCGATCTCTGTCGCAATCAGGGATTGCGTCAGCACATCCACCAGAAAAAAAGGAAAAGGTTTGAAAATGGTTATAAAGAAGTAATAGTTCCTACAGAGAGTGACTCACCAGCCTCCGCACATAATCCACACTTTTTCGGGCAATCGTCGACTAGGATAGATTTCCATATTGGATTGCTACACATAGGCGACGTTACCAAATCACAGCTAATGCGCGAATCTAAATTTGCCATGAATAGTTTTGACGCCAGAACGGATGGTGCAGTGGCTCATGATGCAGTGAATGAGGAAGCAATGATAAGCAAGGTGTTGGTTCGATTCCCTAGACCTCCACCCTCTGGAATCAATCAACTGAAAACTTAGAAACTCCTCAATTTGACTACTTCACAGAATGCAAGGAGGATGATTTCAAGCAGCATTCTACGACATGCATCAAGAAGGAGAAATCCTCAAGTGGCATCTGAAAGAGCACGTGAAATGTTTGAAAGCCTCTGTGGATGATGAATGGAAGAAAAAAAATTGATTCAAGAAACGCTAGTATTCGCACAGCAAATCATGATGATGGATCGTGTGACATTTAAACTTTGGACACTTTATTGATCCATCTTCCCAGTGATTCTTTTTTTTGTGCGGATCCCACTATTAGCATTCAGTTCGTTTTCTCTTCTTCTTGAATATCATAGATAACTGGTTAAGCACGTCCCTTTGCAATCTTGAGGATAGCCTGGTTGTGGCGCTCCATAGAGCGCTCGTTGTTGACTGCTAGGCAGTGTTGGGGGTGAGGTTAGCTCGCGCGCTCCGCGATTAACATCACGACCACTCCGCCGCGGTGCCCCGTCGTGTAATTATAGAAAGAAGTTTCAAAGATGTCTGCGATATTTTCGCAGTGAGCTGCAAGAGTCGCGAGTTCGGAAAGGAAGAGAGGCGGGTTCAACTTCCTCCCGAGGTTCAAAGTTTTGCATATTACTCAGCACTCTTGGTATTAGGTTTTTTCTTGCATTTCGCCCGAGATGTAAATAAAAATATTACAATTGTTATTTAAGCTATTTCTATTTTAGAAAAACTAAAGGAGGCACGACTAATTATCTGCTATTTACTGATTTCTATCGACAATCTGGTGCTCCAACTCACTTTGCTTATTCTCGCAGTTGTAAGCAGGGGTAATACAACAATATCCACAAGCCTTAGGGCAAGTTCTTACTGCGACCCTCACCAATTCTGGATCCAGTTGATTTGCTGCATTCTGAAAATTGTTTATCTAAAAGATTCTACTTTTTGTGGTCAAAAAAAAAGTTCTGGCTTTCTAAGTGGAATACGGATCGTTTTCGTTATCGGATAGGGATTTTAGAAGAGAAAATATCACTGCTGAAAAAAAGAAAAAAGAGGAAGAAGCGCTACAGCATTTGAAATAAAATTGTGTCTCACACGCGTCGCGCGTTTGTGAGGATTTTTTAGCACTTTTCCGTTATCTGCACTCCTTTGCGACATATTAGAAAAAGCTTATTTTGTGCTCATTTTTGACGTTTCAGTAATCACTAGAGAGTGTGAAAATTTTAGTGGTGCATTTCATCTTCGAAAAAGCCTTTGCCATTATGAAAGATGTCTCTGCTTAGTCGACAAGTCCGATGCTGGGAGTAATGCATATGGTTCAAGACCGACGTCAACGATTAAAGATGAAAGATTCCGCTGAGCACTCCGAAATGGTAGATCGAGTGTGCCGGACACGTGCTATGTCTAAAGGAAAATAGTTCGAGAAGAAACATTAGTGAGAGTACGAAATGATATCTGCACAGTAACCGTTGATTCAACCGATGAAATTCTTCACATAGTGACCGAGAGTATGTTAACCTAAGCTCCGGTAACGTGCAGTAGGTACTTGTCTACTCTCATACTTGATATGAAGTCAACTATATTTTTTGGAGTCTGGGACACTTGAAAAATAATGAGTCATACATGTAGATCGAAAGAACTTATCTTGATTAGCTGACGTCAGGTTGATAGAGGAGTAACATCAATAGCTCAGCTGACGTCGAGCGACCCACTTTCTTCAGAGCTTGGCCGTATGTGGTATTAGACTACTTGAATGATCCGGGAGATATTATATACCGCATAAGTCAGGCCAAAAGAGCAAGCAAAAAAAGGGCGCGAGGTCTTGCATGATGGTGCCGCATTCGTCCTTCTGGTTCATTTTAGGGTCTTCGGCAATTGAATTCCTGCGTTGGAATTGTGGCAGTCACATCAATATCATTATTGCTATGTTTTTATGCCCTGTGTAAACTAAAGATTTGCTTTTTCCAAATTTAGATTTACTATCTAGATGTTTTTTCATACGGGTGAAAAGTGGTCCACCAGTTTCTTTTACATTTTCCTAACCTTATGTCTTATATGTAATCAAACAAATTGTGCTCGATCTCATACAATCCCCCTCCTTTCCGTTAGAGCAGATTATACAGCTTGTTGTGTTGTAGAATCGATCGTAAAGTCTATTGCTGATCAGTTAATGGCGCAGGATGGGGGTGGAATTTCAATAACTGTCACAGTATTTTCAAGACCGCACCTTTTGGGCACCGTCTAATCGCGCTACCAATTTCGTTTGATATAAATGCCACTTGAAGGGACTTTTATTCAGATATGGAATGTTGATCTTTTGGAGCCTAGTCCTACCTAGTTTTTCATTTTTGATCATGGACGTTGGTCTCGAGCCGTATGCATTACTCCCATCATCGGGCTTGTCGACTAGGCAAAGAAATCTTTCATTCTACTTACGTAGTTACTAGGCCTACAAAGTGTATGTTGAGGAAGAAGAGATCGTGTAATCGAAAATAAAAACTTTGAACTAGACGCTTTTAATCTTTCTCACCACATTCCTAATGCTAATTAAAAGTTCAATAAGTCGTTTTCTTCCGCTCACTCAATTTTGGAGGTAACTCGCTATTCATATAGGTTTCCCAAACAAAATGCACGAGGCTTTAGCATTCGCTGTATATATTTCGGTGAGAGTGAATGGGACACGAGAAGAAATTCCGTACTTATAGAACGGTGATATCTTTTCTATGAAATTATCAAATGGCTTAAGAAGGTAGCATGTCAACCCCTTCCATGTTCAATACGAAGGTTTACTGAATTGACTGTACAACACAGTGTGTCTGTACGTGAACATCTCAGCCATGTATGTATGGATTTATCTACTTGAACTCATAGATATACATCATATCGCCACATCAGGAAAGCGGTTTACATTAATTGCCTAATAGGCAACTAAAGGGTTATTTTGGTTGGGTGCGTTTTTCATTCTAAGTGCCACATGAGGCGTGACACGCAACCTAGAGACCAGTTGGCTAGGAGGTTACTCAGTGAGAGAAATCCTCGTATCGCTTTCATAGCTACTACTAAAAGAAGCGGCTAGTACTATTAGTTGGGCTGTAAAATATCCTATAGTGTGAAAGAAAATCAGAAGTTATGCGAAACGAAAGAGTTATTATGAAATTTCTTGAGCTACTGTGTCTCTTGATAGTTTTCCATTACTTGTCATCTAAGTGAAATGTCTAACTTTACATGTTCTTCATATTTTTTGATGAATTAAATAACATATATCTTACCTTCCAGCATTTCTCTGGTCGATCAGCATCGACTATTTCTAAGGCTTTTTTCCCGTATAAATGTTCGCAGCTTTCATCCGATATTTCATTAAGACAATTTATAGCCTCAGGAGCGAACTGCAAAGAGTTGCGGTAGTCGAGGAGTAAATGATCAAAGTAATATCAGGCGTTTAATAATGTTATGTGTATTTCTACTCAAAAGAGCATATTGTAAAATAAACCGCTATCACTGAATATTCGTCGATTAGTCCTGTACTCTGGATAGAATGTGAACTGCGGTAAAGGACCTACTTTCAAATTACCATCTACAGCCTTTGTACAATTCGAATCCATTATTGCTCCGGCCACAATGCCTGAGATAGTAGTAATGTAAGCCAACGAGGTGAGCATTCTGAAAGCTTACAGAATTTTTTGCACACAGCTGACGAAAATCGACTCTTGGATTGACCATGTATCTGCTTGGCCAACTTTTAAACCCCAAATTAACCATATAAATGTTTAACAATTAATAAAAACTACCAGCTGAGCACTTCAATAAGCCACTGCTTTTAACATAATGAGCGAACTACAATTCGCTTCGAAACATGGAAAAAGACGTATGGTTTTCGCAATTTCTCCGTGTTTGCGTAGCTGCAACGTGTGTCTAACCATGGATTTTATGACATCATCGTATATCTCGAACATGAGAGTTTCACAATTTCTCAAATGTTCTGCTCTGAATCAATTAGGAGATCCTTGAAATGACTCCATACAACTCAGTGATTAGAGAAATCGCTTAATATATAGCTGTACGATCACCGCTTCGCTTTCATATCCTCTGCCCACCTAGGTCATCATCCTTCCAGGATCACAGATTTCTACGAGAGCTGTCTGGAAAGCATGGTTTATCCATCAAGGATTAAACAGTGCCAAACCTCTTTTCCTCGCATTTATTTATTTGGAGAAGTTTTAAATAAATTCCTTTTTCAAAACAGAGTTAAAACTGATTCATTTTCATTGTTTTCTTGTTAAGACCTTATTTAATTGTGCACCAATCACAGCTTGTCAACCAAAACTCTAGGAAATGTCTTTTCTTTAGTCAATATTTACACGAGGTTGGTAGTCCTTTCCTGAAGTTTCATAACTACATTTCGGCGGCCTCACCTTCGTCAGAACGTGGACGTGCTATATCATACCGTATCTGATTATTCGGATAATATTTCGTATGCATTAAGAATCTATAAAACGATTTAACAGTCTAATTATTATATAAGAGTCCCACTTCTAACACTTATATGTGGAAATGGTCACCGGTGCGTGTGAGAAATGATCCAAATAATCAGATCTAGTATGATGGATCAGGCCCTCTCATAAGTTCTGGCACTAGAGCAATACATAACAAAGTTCTTAATCAGACTTAATTAGATTCGCTTAACAACATTATGGACTCGCTAGATCGTCCACCGTACAATCGTAACTTGTCGCCGTCTGGCTATCACCTCTTCCGGCCACTGGGGCACTTCCTGAGCAAGAAGGCGTTGAGAGAGATTAACCATTTGCATGGAGGATTGACAGTATTCTTTAATCCAAGGATGATGGGTTCCATGAGCACGGTATTGACTGGTTGCCTGAGAGATGGCTGAAATGTGTTATGCTGACGGCACATACTTTAAAATAGTGTTGTTGAGCAATTTGAATTACTTCTGGTTAATAAGTCTAGTGTTGAGCCTCAGAGCTAATGAGAGGACCTAATGCTAAGTCTAGGCTCTGACGAAAGCGAGATCGCCGAAACGTTAGCCATTATATTCCAAGAAAGGAGTGCCAACCTCGTGCAAGTTTTGATTAGAGAAAAAGATAGTCCGTATTTAATTTTGCGTTTATTTACTCATGCCGAGGTTTGAAGAGTCGGACTTGCGAATTACTCTAGAAATATCTGGTTATCATATAGCTTTCGAAAAAATTTTGTGCGGTAATTGTTGCAAACAAATGACTTGAAATTAAAGTATATCAACAATGACGATGTGTGCCTATAATGCGCGTCCCGTTGCATCTACCTCTTTCATCCAGGAGCTGAAGGCTTACGTTAAAAGAATGAAATTCTTCTTATCCACTTCTCCTCTTTCTTTCTTCTCTTTCAGCACTTTTTTAACTTTCTTTTTCTTTGTTCTAAGAGTCCCTCTTTCTAATTTGATAATTCTTCTGAGAAACTGAGAACGCTATACCCTTGAGAAAAATTTCCCAGTTGATTAGGAACAAAGTTTTTGAGAATCCGTGGTTTTTTTTTTTGATGAATAAGAATTATGATGATGTCATGTATATATGACTAAATTTGCGGCAACGCAAACATTTAGCAATTTCGATTACCATACGATTTTTGCTCAGCTGTTAGTTTTTGTTCGTTGCGCAACATTTCTATGGATGATCGTGGTCCAAAAGTTGGCCAGGCAGGTGCACAACCACTCGTTATTCCTTTTTCGTTAGCTCTGTCGAATCATTTCAATATTATAACATTTTAATATCAGGATGCTCACCTCCTTGGTTTACATAACAATTATCTCATATATCGTGGCTCGAGGAGTAAAAGATTGTAGGCGGTATCTATAAGTAGGTTTTCTACCGTTAGTGACATTATGCTGCCCAACATACAAGATCGTTTTGTGCAGTTTCTGGCATCGTGATTTCACTTGCAATATGTCCTTATTGGGCGAAAATATGAATAATTTTGATTAGATGCCCAATACTGATGTCACTGTGAGCCCCTGGACTAACACAATTCTTTACAGTTCGCTGCAGTGGCTGTCTAGCAGATCATCAGAAGAATATAGCACGAATAAGAAAACTTCTTAGACATAAACAACGCTTATAATTGAGCTGATAAATACCGGAAAGTACAACACTTATTCTCTTTATATCACCTAGTTTATAGATCATGTGAAAACAGGCATTTTAATCGAAAAGAAAATGAGCAATGAAAAATCAAGAAAAGTGTAAGAAAATGACCCGTATGTTCACGCACAAACATACTGTGTGCTGCAACTTCATTCGGCAAACCTCAACTGGCTATGATAAAGGATTATCTGTACCATTTTGAACTAAGTGACAATTTCACGGCCTGAACATCACGGTTCTACAAATACGGGTTCGTTCTTCGTGTTCTCTTCACTCTCAACAAGAAGAATACAGCTAATAGTGTGTATTTGGGTTGCGATAGTAGCGAATCCTAACACTGAAAAAAGAATCGAACTACGACGCTGTCATGATTGACCATGCCATTTAAAATCTGTCATGTGTTGGCCGTGCAAAATGGTCAGCTATAGTTGTATGATGAATGATAGAGAGCTTGCGTTTAGCTCAAATTTGGTTCTTTTTGGATTCTTTTTTGATTTTCTTTTGACTCGTATTCTCTCAACCAGTTGTCTTGCACACAGGAATGCTCTAGTTCTATCAACGTGTTGCAGTTAGATGTTCCAATGCTTTAGGATAGCTATCTAATTGCAAAATTAAAACGGGCTCCTTCCTCAAGGTTGGAAAGCACAATCTGGACTGCATACCGTACAAAAACTATGAAGCTCACGGCGTTGATCAATCCCTGATGGATGCGCCATGCATTTGACTTCAAATTTCCAACTTCATTTGAGGTGATTGAATGCATATCTGGCGTTTACAATGACTCGCGGTGACCTCCCGCTGAACTGAGTCAGTGCTGCCTATCCTCCCAGACAAGTCTGAGACCTGTCTGGTAATAATTTACCGACCCCGGAGGGATGGATGGCTTAGTGAACCATGAGTGCGAGATCAAACCATTGACCTTGTGTGCGACGCAGGGCATCTCTAACCACTGTGCCACATGCGCTCTCTGCATACCAAGTTTCTGAGAAAATCAGATCTCTTCTTGAAGCCTGGAACAGGATAAGAGCTTCAAAATTAGATATGCTTATTACCATCATTTATTTGGCATAGAATTTGGATGAAGTTATAACATTTGAACGAGAAAAGGTGCCCTGGCATTTCAAAGGAAAACATCTGCAACTTTCAATCATTTTTCTTTCAGCAACATGTAGAGTACGGGTTATGCATCTCAATGGAGGTTACCACGGGAAATATCGAGGAAAGTACAGAATTATGATTTGCGGTGATTTACTAATGTGTTATCAATGGCAGCGTTCCTGTCAATCAACTGTCGTGAACTTCATGATATTTGCAGCCCTCCTCTGTAAGTACCGGCACGATAATTTTTGGAATAGTGGACGACAAAAGCATTCGTGTCGATTGGCGCTTTTTCTTATCTCCTAAATGCCTTCATTCGTTTTGGATTTATTTTCACACAGGAAGATTTTCAGCACTTGTGACTAGGGAAAGGAAGAATATCTACGAGTATTACACTTTGAGAACCACAAATATCTTTTTTGTGGCAGAACAGTAAACTAGAATTTCCGAATAATCTTTTGAACGATAAGACGATAAAAATGGATCGACAATGGATGAAGGTGGCACTAAATACTTGCCTTTAGACGTGCGGACACCGTGGTATCACACATTATCATGAATGCGAGACCAAACGAAGTGAGTTGGTCATCAAATAGTCGTTAAAAATTCATAACTGTGAGAGTTAGTTAAATTCATGGACGGCCGCTTCCGCTTGTAGTGCGGTTCCCAGATAATTTCCATTCATTTCTTTCTCGTGCACTTGCCGTTCATAGTAATGGTCTGTTTGATATTGTGGCATATTGCGATGCCCATTTCGTGGTAAACCTTTTGCCATCTGCAGTTGCTGATGGGCGTAGCCACAAACACGTCCGCCTATAGTTTTCAGTGATCTTCCAAGAGGATGCTCGGATACACCTGAAGATCGTCCTACTGTTCATTTTATTCATCTGGCATCTGTATTTCCTAGTATGAAATCGGTGTTTCGCAAATGATGTATATATTTCTGGATTGAGTATTGAGTGGCTTCCGAAGACTAAGCAGCTCAAACCGGTCAGACTTTGTGAGTTGCGTTTGAATTAGGGTGCTTCGTTCAAGTGCCGTGTGGGTCATGCTTAGATTTTTAACGTGGTTATAGCACCAGAATACGTCTCTGCTGCATAACAGAGCGCAGGGAGACTGCTGAATTGAAAAGGTGAGCACGGAGTTTGGGGATTGTTATCTGGTCAGTGGCTTCTTTGAGAAACTCGAATTCGGCCCATGCTGCTCTACTTCTTCTGTCTAATTCTTTGTACATGTTGTTCTCAATGTTTATTCTACGTCGAAAACACTTATGCGATGGAGGCTGGAATTTGAGAACATCTAACTTGAATTTGTCCACACTTGCACTATAGAATCTTTATGAACTGGATCTACTTCCTATTTATGCGCAGTCCAATGTTTTTTTTTTAGCTTAATTGAGTTCACTGTGCAGTGCCTCTGATTGCCTAGCATTTCTCGGAAGTTTTAGTGGTTTTTCCTCAACACGAATGAACTTTTCGTTCCAATTGAGCGACTTCTTTATCCATTACAATACGGCAGTGGACACCTTCAGCGATATACTATCGCCTTGTCGACCTACATTCCTAATAGATCTGTTGAGGAGTCGATGAAAATGATATTTTTTCGATCTAACTTCTAGCAATTATCTATCGCATGTAGGGCAGCTCACACTGATCGACATGCGCTGATAGGATTGGAATCGTTTTCTCATAGTCGATAGAGGTTGAAACAAGGGGTATATGGCACTAGCGACAGATCTCAATGATCCATTTAGCCTCAGACAAAATCTTAATATTCTCAGAAGGACGTTCTCCGTCAGCTTCTAGAGTGAACTCAACAAGCACACTGAACGGTAATTACGAGGCTCCTTCAGTCACATTTTTGAGTAGAACGACTATGAGCGAAGTCCTCCACTTTTTCGAAAGTTTTCTTTTGGCAGTCAAATGAAAACTCACTTATCAAATAATAATCACATTCTTAGTAATCTTTTCATGATAGATTTGCAAGGAATCAGAAAATGCTAGCAAATCTTAACTTTTCTCATTGCTAAAATGTAGTATGAAGGTCGAACCAATATTAAGCTCAATGTGTAAGTCGGCATTTTTTAAGCTATCGAATGACCACAAGAACATCTGCTAAAAAATAAATGTTATATATCAGCTGGAAATATGGCTCATATCTTTCATAGGATGTAGTTTTCTCGTTAGAAAAAGAAATATAGATGTAATATGAAACATAGATGACATAATTCTTTTCACCTAAATTACCTCTGTAGCTCTTTCAATGAAATTCCATCAATTTATGATAATAATAATTTCCTGAAAACCTGGCTTGTTTTCCTCGCAACCGTCGTCCCAAAGGTCTTCAGATACGCTGACAGATAGCCATGCTTATCTGTGCAGGACTGTTATGTTGTCTTTGTCTCTCTTCCCGCCTTTCTCACGAGGCGCGATGTCGCCATTGCGGTAGCTGAGTGAGATTTAACGTCACGTGGCACGGTACGAAACGTCCCGCTTCATATTTAGAGGGTCAAGGTAAGCATCAACATATTTCCATTCGCCCATATAAACGCAGACCGAACCATAGATACTCGTTCTCTCAAGAAACAATTGAAGGCCATAATTTTTCTCGAAAGTCTCTGGGTTTCACAATTAGGCCTTGTGTGATTTCTAATTATGTGCATAAACCTGCACTCTTGTTGGATGCTCTTAAGTTCTGCGAAATGGACGTGAGCTGTGTATTAACCAGAAATCCTTATCTGCCAAATGAGTACGACACTTTGTTGAGCCCTGCTTATGGACGTATCATTTTTGATAGATTTTTCTTCCACTAGAAAAAGTTTATGAAAAACTATGTATCTCTTCTCGTCAAAATTCGTAAAAATGCTCAGGGCAGCACTTTTGTGAGAGCACAACGATTGTTCCCACTTAAACTTATCAAGGAAGTTTTCTCCGACGAAATTTTTGAGAAAATGTAAGAGTGAAGATTGTGTGAAGAATTTCTCTTAAAAAGCCAATTAAAGTGGATATTTGAAAACTGTAGTGCTTAGTTAATATAGAGGTGAGTTAATCTGATAAGGATATACATATTTTGAGCCATAGGTCTAGTGCTATATAGGCGCCTATTTCGTCCTATTGGGACTCATCAGTAGCACCCTCCCTCGGTTCCGTCGATCCCTTGAGGTGAAACAATCCTCCAAAGGAACCGACGCCGAGTAAAATTAAGCACCCAAAGTAGGATGATGTTATTACCTGACTTTGTGGTGACCGGCAGTCGAGCTTACGGCTTTTAAAATGAACTATACTTCTGCTATCGACTGCTTTTTTACAGACCCGCTCAAAATGATTTAATCTGATAAGGATATACATATTTTGAGCCATAGGTCTAGTGCTATATAGGCGCCTATATAGCTCGACTGCCGGTCACCACAAAGTCAGGTAATAACATCATCCTACTTTGGGTGCTTAATTTTACTCGGGCGTCGGTTCCTTTGGAGGATTGTTTCACCTCAAGGGATCGACGGAACCGAGGGAGGGTGCTACTGATGAGTCCCAATAGGACGAAATAGGCGCCTATATAGCACTAGACCTATGGCTCAAAATATGTATATCCTTATCAGATTAAATCATTTTGAGCGGGTCTGTAAAAAAGCAGTCGATAGCAGAAGTATAGTTCATTTTAAAAGCCGTAAGCTCGACTGCGGTCACCACAAAGTCAGGTAATAACATCATCCTACTTTGGGTGCTTAATTTTACTCGGCGTCGGTTCCTTTGGAGGATTGTTTCACCTCAAGGGATCGACGGAACCGAGGGAGGGTGCTACTGATGAGTCCCAATAGGACGAAATAGGCGCCTATATAGCACTAGACCTATGGCTCAAAATATGTATATTCTTATCAGATTAAATCATTTTGAGCGGGTCTGTAAAAAGCAGTCGATAGCAGAAGTATAGAGGTGAGTTTTGAGATTCTTTTTGATTAGGGAGGGACAAATGAAAAACGACCTCATTCACTGGAGAGGAAATTTCTATAGGAGTATTAGTAACCATTCGAGAGCTGAGCCTTCAGGCGACCGCACCACGCTGTCTTTTTTTCAGAGCACTCTTTTGTAACATTGTAACACTTAGATCAAAAATTATGTCCCACACTCGCCTTTTGCCTTCATTTTTACTACGCATGTAATTCGCTGAAAGCCGAAAAGCATGTCAATGTGTAGCAAAATTTTTGTAGCATCTTAGAAAATCGTTTTATCTGCAGGTTCTTTCAAAGCAGGGGAAAGTTCTCAATTGAATGACAAAATATCGATCGTTCCGCCTCGTCCCGCCCCTGCCACGCCTCCACTCTCCGCGCTGCTCTAGCTTTGTCGAATAGTTGGTAAACAGCGTTGCTAAAAATGTAAAACTCAATCTTATTTTCTCTGCTAAACCGTATTTCTGGAAAGTATGCACATCGCTAGAATCAGGAAAGGAAGGACAAAGAAGAGCTCTGTCCAGCGGAGTCAAAAGATCAAAGGAGATCAAAAGATAGAAAGAGCTTTTCGAGGAACAAGTACATGTTTGTTTCTTCAAAGGCTGTGCTATAGCTTGAGTACTGGAGTATTGTCCAGCGAAATGTGAGCGAGATAACAGAAGAAACACACGCGGTTTCATGAACGTGATTTTATTTCGAATGTTACAGCGTTATATAGGGGGTGCTTTGAAAAACCGGCTACGTGGGGCTATAGCCTCCAGTCTCAGCTTTTGAATGGTTACTAACGTTTCTGTGAAAATTCTCTGGGAATGATTTCGGTTATTCATTTGTCCCCTCTCAATCAGAAAGAACCACTTTTGAAATGACTGAAAATAAAAACTATGAATGGAAAAACCGATTCTTTTCCGTTAATCGCGAACAAATGAAAAACCGATCTCATTTACTGGTGAAAAATTTATAGAAGCGTTGATAATCTTTGGAACATTTAGATCTCTGGCTACAGCTACATGTAGCCGTTTTTTTTTTTTTTTGAAAGACGGTTTTACTACGCTGTAGTATTCAAAAGAAAACTGGGTTTCGAACCCTTCTTGCGCTTTCGTTTTCTTTCACACGTATAATTTGCGGGAACCACGAAAGTATATGCGCGCGTGGAGAAACTCTCGTAGTATCTTAGCCGATCATTTTATGTGGAAGTTTCCTTCAGGGCGGAAAAAAATTCATAATTGAAAACAGCTTGCATCCCATATGTCTAACGTATAAGGGCATCGATCGTCGCCCCCCCCCCCCCCCCTCCAGCTGGACCGGTAAACAAGCTCACCGAATATGTGACACTCGATCTTGTTTTTCCCTGCTACAAAATACGCATAACGCTGGTGTCAATGAAACTAGCGCTATCAAGTGACTGCTAATAGTCTAAAGAAAGAGCTATGTCCGGCAAGTTGTAAAACACTAATGTTTCCTTTCTTTAACAACGCTATAAAAAGAGCTTTTCCGGAAAGCAAATAAATTTTTTTGCTCTTTGAGACTTATGCTGTCGAAAGAGTGCTGGCAATCCAAAGAAGGAGTTTCGTCCAGCGAAATCTAAGCGAGATAAGAAAAAATGCATGGTCGTGTGGGACATGATTTTATTTTGGATTTTGCAGCATATAAAATGGTGTTTTGAAAAAGCAGGCACGCAAGGCCCTTACCAGAGATTCAAGCTTTCGAATAACTAGTAATACTCCTGTGAAAATTTTCTACCCGGTCGATTTTCATTTGTTTCTGTACAACGGAAATGAATCGAAAATGCCTCATCCTTGGTTTGACGAAGCAGTAACTAATTTGTCAATTTTATACCCAAATTCTCTCTTAGTAAGTGATCTCAAAAGGAAATTTTTGGGATAAAGTTGTTCTGCTACTATACTGCTCCCATTGCTAGCATAAACAGCTAGGAATTGAGTGGTAATTGAAAATTCTACTTAAGATTGGAGGAGGATGCACGTTTCAGTTATGTTGGTTTGGGTAAAAGGCGGGTTCAACTCCCGCCTGATTGAGTTTTTCCTTACCACTTAATTCTCTTGGATGGATCTGGAACATCATAACAGCGCAAAAATTCAGTGGAGGCATGCGAAATCTTGAGAGTATGAACAGCATTCATTCTTATAACAGTACTATTACGCAAAGTAGATTTTTTCGCTTTTTAAACGATCAACGCACTCGATCGAACGTTAGTTGAACTCAGTGAATGAGTCAATGAATATGACTAATATGATGTTTCCATTAAAAGCTTGATTTCTTCTATAAAGATTGAATAGGCTTCGAACAGATATCGCAAATGCCAAAAAAACTTTACCGTATGGCTTGCAATACATTCATTATCGATCAAAGAAAATATGAGATGAATCACAAACGAAACAGAAAGAAGAATGCAACAACAATGAAAAGACTGGATTCTGATAGCTGAACGTGGCATGTCGACAAAATTGTCATGTAATGTCAGCTTAACAATTCATAAAATAGATTTCTGACCTCATATTAAAACTGCGGGCAGAATCTTACATCATCTATATGTTCAAAAATTATAAAAAATGGGCATGTCAATTAGGCATCAGGAAACCAATGCAAATATCATCGGAATTTTATGAATTCTTACTAAATTGTAGCCATCCAGTGGTGAATTGTCGTATTCGAATCAATACTGAAAGTTATTTCTACAAGGTGAGATAATTTACATTTCGGAGGGATGCATCACAGTATTCTGTTACAAAAAATATACACATTTATCACAACGTGTCACTCTGTCGGCCTTCATATTGTGTAACATAAATAGAAGTGAACTATATATCAACGTCGCGGTCATCTCGATCACGAAACTCTCTACTTGAGAGCCACCCAGTCGGTCCCCGAAAACGGGTGTTCGGTTTTGTTTCGTACTGATGCTAGTATAACTCGCTACTCTTTGCCAGTGACAGCGAATTATGTTGAGATCTGACGGTATTCAAAGGTGTCGAAGCGGATGAAGTTATTTTTCGTGATCTAAATAGCTTCAACATAGGCAACATGACGATAGTGTTCACAGAAGCAAAAACATTGGCAAGATTAGAAAAAATCCAATAAAATTTATAAAAGCGAATGTCGCCTGGCAAGTTTTGTTTGTTGAATATGAGCAAAAGTGAGGGTGGTCTTCAGACCATCATTACCAAAATAGCTTAAGCAGCTTCCCTTTCTAAGGATGATCAGTGACATGCAACACTTTGAATCTCAGGCGGAAGTTGAGTCAGGGTTTTACTCATAGCGAGGCGCGTGTTACCTCTACAAAACCAAAACCACCGTTTTGTTACCACTCTTTCTTCGACATAAGGCATCGCAGCTGTGAACAACAAACCATCACAGAGTTTGGTCTTGCAATGACATATCGGGATTCAAACTACTCTAAACCAACAGCCCTTGAATATACACATTTAACTTGGTGCAAAGAAAAATTGCGGTTTTAGACCGTGCTGAGACCGCAATAACTCGGCTGGCTAGACGGGAATTGGTTGACGTTAAATTTTTCTGCAAAATCTCGTGTAGATTCCAGAAGATCGGCTTTGGTGATCAAAAGAAATATCTCAATAGCAAACGGCGCATTTCGACGCTCAAATCGCAATCATTTTTTCACTAAGTGGTACCACGCGCCTCCAGTATGAGTTGACACGAGTTCGATCCCAGCATGTAGTTCAAAGTGCTGTACATCACTCGTCATCCTTGGTATATCGTCATAACATTACAGCACTGTCAAAACATCTGTGTGGAATAGAAATCTAGTTTACTCGCTGAATATTTCCACTTTGAAAAGAGCTCGAGAAGGCTCAATTTTTTCCCATTTCATTTAAGTTAATTAGGCTTTCGTGGGCTGACAAAAGGAGATTGCACCTACTATCATGCTTTTTTATCTTTATGTAGATAACCGTTTAATTTGTTGCCTGAAAATATTGTAGGCAGAATAAGTAATGGAAAAATGTCAATGAGTTTCATTTGACCGCACCACATACCATGCCAAGATGCACTTTTTGTTAACAAGATGATTTATGCATTCAAAAAAGCAATTTGAGTCACTTTGAAACAATTCGAACGATTCATTTGAAGTTTTTCAGTGAACGGAATATCTACGAGTTTTATGTGGTCCTATGTTCATTTGTTAATCACTGTTGTTTCAGTATGATTTTCGAATTAAGCTATGACACTCCATTATGTTAAGTTTGGAGGGAGAGTTTAATGACAATAATTTACACAGTGCCCCTACTTGTAATCCGATTTCATATCTGAATGAAGTGTGAAGATGTAAAGTGAAACTAAAGGGAACTGGCACAAGTAGACAAGATAGAGCACTGCATCCATATAAAGATACATAACGAGCCCAGACGTCGTCGACCTAAAAAAACCGAGAGTCATTCTATCACCCGATATTTTTTTCAGCTACCATATTATACTGCTATCACTCTAAAAATAATCAATACTAACGATATCTTGAATATTACGCTCTATGTGCTATGAAATGCTCTCATTGATCAGATGTTCACCAACTATAGTACGTATTCATTCTGTTGATTTTGTAAAAAAAAAAAGTCAAATGTTTTCCTTCATGGCTCATGTTCTCATATTGTGCAGATTTTTGTATAATCTCCACCGACTACCCTCCATTTAGAGGTGTTTTCAAATTCTGCATTGAGTTTAGTCTCCAATCAACGATCTTGCTTTACCCATCAATGTCGCTGAATGGTGGTGGACGAAATGATTCTTTCTACATGGCTGGGACATCTTCATTGCTTATCCAGATTTTCTTCACCTTTGGCCTTTGGCCACCTCTGTAGATCGCAAACTTTTCTCAGGCACGTTTGTTACAATCTTGGTGACACTGGGGATTGGCGGGTGCTGTTTGACTCGAGTGGTGGTCAACCAGTGACCATGATTGTATTGTACAACATCATAAACCCCTGCGTCATCCGTACGGTCCATAAGAAAAATTTGAAACGCTTCAAAGGAAGTGTCTTTCTGTGCAAAAGTCACACTAATTTCTTTTGTATTAGTACAGTTTTAGTACTTTTTGGAATAAACAATCAGAGAATAACAGTGAAAAATGATCAGGTGAGCAAAATAGATAGCCCCGACACATTGATCAAATTCCATCGGATTATGAGGCGTAAATTGTAAGGACACAACTTAATAGTGATTATATGGTTTTGTACAGTCACGAGACTGAGAATATAAAGAAATCCGAACTTACTGCAAAGAATAGACTTCGTCGATAAATTGTAGGGTATAGTACGGAGCATTGAAGATCATTTGTACGGTGGCCATAAATAGACATCTCCGAATGGCTCGTTGACGTCGAAAATTTGTCACCTGGAAACGCTGAAGTTGAAGAAATGACACTTCAACACATTTGCGAAAAAGAAAGAACTATATTCATTTTGGAACAGATTTGGAATCTGCTCTAGATTAGAGATGCTGGATTGCAATCTACCTACGATTACAATAACTCTACATCTTTTTCCTCTATGACGTTTTTAGTGGTTAGAAAGACGCACTTAACATTTTCCAATTTTTCACGGGCAAAACCATTTTCTATGTTTGTTGAATAACTCAAGCATTGATTTTACATCATAGATATCTGACGCTATCCGGGAAAAATGCATGTTTCAATGAAGTATTTGATCAACGCTTTACTGCTATCTCTGTAGTTTGACAGTGCCGCATCGTAACTAGGGGGTGTTCATGAATGTCGCATTGCGGTGTGAAGTGGCGATAAAGGACTTTTCCTTAGTAAGGTTTTTTGGGATGAAAAAGAGTTCTTAGTGCACGTAAGAATTTCCAAGTAAGAGTAAACCAAGGGCGAGATTTAGAGCGGTTCAGATATCTAATTAGTGGCAACGCGTCAAATTCCTCTGTCCAACGAAAGTCTGCGATTGAATACGGTAACGACTTTATTGAAGCTCCATTAACCTAATCTAAGGGTTCCGAGAAGTCACGATGAGCTCAAGTGTCAATGAATCATGTCAGTACCCACTCATGAGCGCCCCCGCCTACTACGTCGCGCGGTGATGCCAAACCTTGAAAAAAAATCCAGACCAGCGAAGGGCGTTGCCTACGGTCATACCACCAGAGAAAGACATTTGAAGAGGTCTTTGTGATTACCGTCCGATATGTCTCTCGAATGCGCTGTACAAGTGTTGTACAAGCTGTTCACGAAACTGTCCTACATTGAATATCACAGCTTTTAATGAGACGCATGTGGTTGAACAGGTAAGTTTTTGACAGACTTTCTGCTACATGGGTCACGGATTAAAGGCGTCCAATCTTTGCCCAGCAAATGGTCACCTATAATTGATCATGATGGTAATTATATTGCTGCTTCATTGGTTTCTTCAGGTCTATATCAAAAAATTAACATAAATGTCAATATGCGAAGGAAATCAAAGGAGACAACATTCTCCATAATATAACGAATTTTGTCTACCATTTCCCAAGTGTAAATCACTGATTTTTAATGTTACACTTAATCCGTATATTCTATTTTCGTAAGTCTATGCATATGCATCGAAAGACGGTTGAACTTCTACAGTAAGTGCTCGAACAATCTCGTGACTAGCGTGACATAATCACTCTCTTTGTACCTTTGAATCAGAGCTTATTTTGGTATTCGATCTGGAGTCTCCAACTTTAGCTTTGCCTTTGTTTTACTCTAAACTTGAATCCGCCCTTTGTGAATTGTATATAAATGGTCAAAGGTTATTTCTAAGCTTCCAGTTCGACTTGCTTCTTCTTCGACTAGCTCTTGGACCTCCTCTTCTGTTGTCTACGCTAATTCTAACCTCCTTCTATAATCCATTGATATTGTTGTACTAATATCATAAAGATAAACGGTAGTCCAAGACAAGGAGTTCGGCACAGAAGCAGCTAATAAAAGTCCCGCGTGGCCTAAACAACTTAACAACTCAATATAGCCACTGAACTGCCTCTGCTACAACAATAGGATAATTGATTGTGTGTGAATGCCCTTAGCGTCGAAAGTATTATATGACCGGCGTTGAGTGCATCTAATATGTGGTTTATCAGACTGTAATTGATTGCCATGGGTGATCTAGTCCTGTTAAGTATCTTTCTTGTGCTTTACGACATATTTCTGCTTTGAGTGAACAGCTTTATGTAGGTTTTTTCTACAATTGGAAATTCTCGACACGTTTGCGACGGCGTGTGCCCACGGTTAGGCTACCAAAACTGGGAATTGTCGCAACATCGAACTGGTGTTTCTGTAGCAAATTTCGAGGACATTTTCTTTAGGAAAACCGCATACTCGTGAAAAACATACTTCCAACTGTTATTGAACATTTTCCCTTACTCATATTTTTAAAGTCCTCAAAAAGCTTGTAAGGTGCAAATTTTACTTTCAAACTTGACTTAAGAATCTCTCATGCAACAACCTACAAACTAGGACGTCTCTCATGGGGCATCCTCCTAACTGGGACAAGAATACGCTTTGCTTTAGAAGTATCTATCCCTCTGTTCAAACTTCACAACAAATTTATCTTTACGTATGTAGTAAAAAGATTTATCTAATCAAAAATACACTTACAAAAATTTCTTCCGCAACATTTCAACTTTCAATCAAATAAAGACCGCTTACAATACAAATTGCATTATATAAGTGCCCGAACATCAATGGAAAGATCGCCGCCAGCCAAGTCGCCCAAACGCTTCCATCCAAAAATGTTCGTAGTCCCGAATCTGGGGGGTGGGTAACTGACGCGGAGGGCGAGACCTCCGAAACAAGCGTGTATGGCACGTGGCGTAGCAACCTCGCTTAGGCTTTGGACATTCTTTTGAAATTATTTTATGATAATTTTTCATTTTTACTCAAGAATGTCGAAGAGGGTTCGTTCTTTCCAATTCCTTGTTAATGAGATAGCGGTGATTCCATGCAGTGGTTCATTCTTTGCTGGAGAAAATCATTTCCTAGATACTGCTGGAAAAATGAATTTTGCTGTTTATCGCTGACACTAAGGAACAACATTCATCAATAGCGGTAATAGCGGTGAACGCCGTAAATGAACAGTGGAAGCGGCGTAAAGTTAAGGGAGCCCTTCGAAGAAATAAGAGTCGCGGAGGTTACAAGTTCCATGAAAATAAACATTTTTTCTGCATAAAATCAGTAGAAAAATATCTTGAACGACGATAGCTGATTCAAACTCGGACTGTAATGACATAATCATCATTTTCAAAAAACTATAGACACTGTCACCGTCAGACAAAAAGTAGACAACAAATGAATAGCACGCAAGAAAACATCATGTGGACTCACTCGAATACTCTCTCGAGATTGTATCTTGAGTCCTTCAAAAGGCCTTTTGAATGCGTTCCGTTTACTCACCGAGTCACTCGACAGTACCGTAAACCTTTAAGAAAAGCCTATAGATCGCCTTTTTCAACTTGTTCGACTAGCAAACGCTCTAAATCCACTAAAAACCAACTTGTTAGTATTATTATAACAGCAAAGTACAAGAAGATCGGCAATTATAGTGCTTACGAACGGACACACATAAGAGACGATAGCTTCGAATAATGCTACCCACTTGTAGCCTTCATCACTGAAACACTAAAACTTATTCAACGTTAGGAAGTTAAGCGCTCTCGATCAGACTAAGACAATGATTTTGATGCCCGAGATATATTCGTATCAGTGATCAAGAAATAATTTTGTATTTCTCTTCTAAACAACAACAGTAGCGAAACATCTCTCACTAAAGGCGTTCGCCCAAAATTTGGTGCCACTTTGCCAGCCTCGGAAGTAAAGAAGGCTTGGTGAGTCCGGGCTGCACTGTATTGAATGAGATGTCGACCCGGTGTCCATTGTAGGGCACTAATGATCCACACCTGCCTTTTCAATTCCAAAAAATTATTGTTAGCAATTTGGTTGGCTGGGACGGACCATCTAATTTTCCTTTTTTGAACTTCAGCACTATAAGAACTTTCATGTAAATATAGTAGTCGATATAAAAAAAACAACACGTGGTGGTAGCGGTCTAAGATACCTCATTATTGTGGTATCTCTTTCACATGTGACAGCTATAATACCTTCACCCATGCTCACATATCTCTCGGTCACCAAAACGAGTGGCCAACTCTGAAATAAGAGCTGTCGATAATAAATCCGATTTAGTGAAAAAAGCCTTGGACAATATGCAAGGCGGGTCTTCGGTTAATAAGATACTTTTTCACACGGCTTAAACACTTTTTTTCCAGCTGAGCTCCATTCTACTTTGATCTCTTAGCGCGGTGGATAAAGATATCTTATGCATCATGTGTGTGTGTGTGTGTGTGTGTGTGGTGTGTGTGTGTGTGTGTGTGTGTGTGTGTGTGGTTGTGTGGTGGTGTTGTGTGTGTGTGTGTGTGTGTGTGTGTGTGTGTGTGTGTGTGTGTGTGTGGTGTGTGTGTGTGTGTGTGTGTGTGTGTGTGTGTGTGTGTGTGTGTGTGGTGTGTTGTGTGTGTGTGTGTGTGTGTGTGTGTGTGTGTGTGTGTTGTGTGTGTGTGTGTGTGTGTGTGTGTGTGTGTGGTGTGTGTGTGTGTGTGTGTGTGTGTGTGTGTGTGTGTGTGTGTGTGTGTGTGTGTAATTGTGCGATGTGTACGTATCCACGAACGTGTGTGTTGGACTGTCCCGAAACTTCTTCACAGTATTGTTTTATCGTTTTTTTTCTATTCAAACCCGGCTTATTGCCAAAAGAATGTGGTTTACTAGAGAATGTTGTGGTAGCTTGGCCGTAGGACCGCGGCAATATTGCTCGCCATCTTAATGAAATGGGCATCCGCAACGTGAATGTCTCGATAGACACCTCATCGCTTGACCGAGTGTCTCAAACTGCAAAGCCGAGTCACCACATATTGAAGAAAATGGGCTGCACCACGGTATCACATTCACCTCAAAGCCCTGATATTGCTCCATAAGTTTATCATCCCTTTCATGGCCTGAAGCAGTGTTTGAGTGTAGAAAATTTTAAAGACTACAACCTGCTCAAATGTGTCCCCACTAACTTCCTTGATCGCCGATCTCATTCGTCTTGAGAGGAAGGCGCAATCTTTGTTCACAAAATTCTTGCATACCATTAGTATTCGTGGCGAATATACTGCCGATCAATTGATTCTTTAGTTGGATGGCAATCAAATCAACAAACGTTTGGAAATAAAGAGAAATATGATAGGCCTAATATGTATGCATGCATTTATGTAGGTAAGTAGGTACGTATGTGCATATCCATCTTGGCGACATAGTCTTGTTTAATTGCTCAATTTACGTCAACAACTATTCCTTCGTACATCTGTGTGACTGCATCCACTGTTTACGATGTAGCTCCTTCCTGTGGTGATTTATTGTTCCTGTAAAAGATGTACTTTTCAACCGCAGTCCTCTCAACTGGGGTCCGGAAGCTAAGGTGGATCAAACAAGCTCTCCAGTATCAAATACTCAGCATTGCTTTACATTCTAGTGAGGCATGCGCTTATTTAGAGTTGTGAAGAGCTTCATCGTTGTCCATCCACTGGCAGGTCGTCATCGGTTGCCATATAAATATCATTCATTGTGACACAGCTAATGCGGTTGAGGGACTGGCTGTTTGAGCTGCACAGAAAAAGTGTCGAAAATTCAAGATGATGATTTATTTGATTGAGTTAAGTCGACATTCCACCTTATACTTTTTTTCTGCGTTAATCGAACTCCTTCTATCTTCTCATTTTCTCGATTTTCGAGTTTCTTCAGTCTTCTAATGCTTTCAAATGTTCTAAAACTGTTGAGCTACTTACTCCAGGTTTGTCAGCAAGTTCTGGAATAGTTTTTCGTGTATTTGCTTGCAGGTGAACCCTTGCTCTAACGCCGCCACTTACTCGAATTCGCAACGACAAAGTTTTCCAAACCAACGTAGCATTTTGCGTCCGTTTGGCTCCATGCCCTTTAGTATTTCAAGCCATTTGTCATAAAGTACGTCCCGTGTATTCAACTTTGCTATGGCATATAGTAGTAAAATATAAGAAAGAATAGCTATCGCTGTAACAAGTGAGATAAATACGAAATCACAAATCAGACATCAATTTTCAGAAAGACTCAATTCCATCTACTATGTGATTTCCACCTCCACTATCGAGAAAAATTTCTGGCGATCACAGCTTCCATTAGTTTTGAACTACGCGTATACTTTCCATATATATAACCCCGATATTTTCTCAAGTATGGTCTAAAGCCTTGCCGAGATTTTATGCCAGAACCATACACGTGTTTCGGAGGTCTCGCCCTCTTCGTCAGTGGGCCACGCCCCACATTAAGCCCTGCATTGTAGCAAGGAGGGAGGCGTATGTGGCGACAGCGAGTACAATGACTTGCTATCACACTTTCAGTCGATGGATAGCGGCTGGTAGATACAAATCGATCTATAGCATCGACTGTTTTTTAACCTCGCAATAAACATTTGATAAACTCTTGAAGAATGTTCAAAGCCTTAGATATAACTCTTAAACTTTTTCAAAGCCTTACCGAGGTTATTACGTCAGATCCATACACGTGTTTCGGAAGTCTTCATTCTATTTAATTTCTTAAGAATTATATTGAATGTTTATTGAAGTTAAAAAACAGTCGTGTATGGATCACTTTGTATCCACTAACCTCGATACTGTTTCTTTCATAATATGGCATGGACTTATGAATTATGAAGTTTGGCACATCTCTATATCTCTTCCACGCTGTTCAATGGTAAATGTAGCGTAGAAAGAGTGCTGCGCAACGACGCCGGTCGTGCAACGGTTAGCATACGTTCCCCGAAAGAGTGAGATTCTGGTCCGAATCCCGGCTCGACTGCAAACGTTTTTGCACAGCACACTACATTATTAGGTATGTTCAATGATAGTATGAATCCTTCATCACGTGTTCAAAGAAGTTTTGTCCATTCATAGACAGAATAATGTTTTCATATATTTCTTGTGGCTATACAAGAAACATAATAAAAATAAATTCTTAGCGAAAAAGCGATGCAAGAAAAATTTCGTTGTACATTCTCGACGACTCCCAAATTTACTTTGGTACCGCGAAAAAAACCTGCGCCCAATATTCTGTTGATTAGGAAATGGCGGGTTTTTTGATATTGGATTATGGTATTTCGATTGATGCGTTTTAGCGTAGAAAGAGTGATGGCAAAACATGCGTTGTTAGCGCACTTGGTTGGCACGCGCCATCGGAAGGGTGAAAATGCGGGTTCCATTCCAGTCTGACGTGAAAGTTGTGCACATTACTCGATATAATTAAGTATTTCGAGTAAATGTAAGACCTAAAGAGTTGAAAACATAATATCACCTGCGGAAAAAACTTTGTTATATCGCTATTTAGGCATGATTAGTCTGCAAACCACGTTTTTTGTATGCTTATAATCCCTCTTACAAACGCATTAATGTCGTTATCCAGAAATGTCACGCACTTTGTTACAATTTCATACTCTAGCGGTTTAAAGTAGTATGATCCACTGATGCGATCAAAAATGAAAAAGCAGAGAAATATCAATTAACACATTTTCGACCAGCCAATCTCAGAGTGGCTGGTTATCATAGTGAATCCAATATCAATTCACTAATCAGGAATCAGTTTCGACTAAACTAATTTCATGAGGTCGTCGTTCTCTTCTTGATTTCAAAATTGAAAAAGTACCTAGGAAAGCTTGAAAGACCACAAAGATAGTTCCAAAACGGTATAACTACCGTGTTTGTAGATATTATAGTGTCCACAAAGTCGCCAACATAGTGAACTACGTACTAGAGAGAGAAAAGGAAAAGTTTCATTTACATTCTGTTTGAAGGAGAAGCTTTCCATACATTTCTAGTCCCAGAACGATGTTTACAGGGTGTCAACGTCCATAAAAAGATCCCCTGTATTGAATGAGCTACTGCATTCATTACAACGAATATATAGAAAACTACGCCAAAGTAAACATCAAAAGATGATTGATTTCTATGAAGACATGTCGGCCATGATATTCCTTTATTTATGACTCTTCTAAAAGTCACGTCGTTTCTAATGCGTCAGAAATGTCAGTGAATATTTTGGCGCATATTTTTTCTCTACGCATACTTTAAATAAATTTATTAGAATTGAAATACAGTGACGATTTTGATAGAAAAAGCGTGCGACACCGATTTTTAGAACTGCGCCATGCATTCAAATTCAATAGTTGTATTCGTGTCCCAAAAGTCATAAATAAAAAGGCCTTCCGAAGCGAACGAGGCATCGTGATACATATACAATGTTTTAATTTTGCAAAAATTTTTTCCATGGAAGCTTTGTTCTGCAATTTTTGTGATTTGGTATGCTGTACAGCACAAACATTGTGTTTTTCGGTAAGCGTCGGGTATGGAAGGCTGTATAGTTCTCATAAGCACACATAACAGTCAATTTCTTTTTGAGCAAATTCATTGGTCCATAAATTTGACTGTTAACCAAGTCTCGCTCCGTATATAACCGCGATGATGAGTCGTGGATATTTTCCCAGATTATTCAACATAAACGAGATTGTAATGAAATGTTTGCCTAACGTTTCGGCGCTTTCGTCTCCATAATAGCAGCGATGATCCGAACCGACTGTCTAAAGTGTTCGTTCTCGTGATGCGGATCTTCGTAATTAAACCGAGAAAGGCGTCGAAACGTTAACCCGAGGTAAATTTCATATCAAACTCGCGTAGCTGAACCGCTTGCGGCGAGAATGATTTCTTATAACCAGGTTAGAAAATGGATGAGATGAATTTCAGTTATTGCTATCGTTAGGAATGCATAAGCATAAAGAGGAGTGAAGAAGGAGATTTAACAAAATCAGCGAGACACTTCCTAGCGCTAATAGTAATGTCTTTGCATGACAGACAGCAGTAATATATCCTAGGCATGTAAACATATCATCATGTCCAGATCACGAAAGAGAATAATCTTCTCTATAATCCCACAGTCTTTTCAAACACTCAGCTCTCTAAATATTATGAAATTCCCGTTTACTGAAAGATATAAGCATGTTCGAGATAGCTTTTATAAGAGCGTCTCCGCTTTCTGCGTCCTTCACAAACACAGACAAGTGCAAATTAGGCATGGGCACTAATAAGTTCATCATCGTAAAGTTGATAAAACGAGAGCTTGACCTTTCAAACATCATATTGCAGGGGAGAAAATGCTTACATTCTACCGGACATGTGTGGTAGTATTCCAATTCTGGTATGGAAAAGGAAAAGGTTAACTCGTAAGCTTGAGTCGGTAATTATGCCTGCCTTGCAGGCACATCTTAACTGCGGTGTACGCTCTTCCATTCTTAACAAGAGCAGTGACAACACTTTTAATTAGTCCCGCTAAGTGGTATGTTTTTTTTTTATCCAGAAACTAGAAATGGTCATAATATTTCCCATGAATAAAAAAGTTTTGAAAAAAATCATGCGTGGTTTTTAGGTGTAATGCGAAAAATTGGTTGAATACTGCAAAAAGCGTATGGAATTCTAATTGTTAATTTCTCGTAGATTTATTCTTCAGCTGACTTCGTGGATATCACTCTCCATGTAAGTCACATCACTGGCTCTTTGATAGCAGAAAAAAGTCAACAGTTCGGTAATGTCTGTGAAATTCTCCACATTACCAAGAGATTGATAGAAGGTAAGTGGAGCATCTCTTGCCGTACGCAGTTGTCATCCAAGTAATTCTTTCATCGACATATTGCCATCATCTATTGTTAGTTATTCTGTGAAACCTTCTTCAAATGACCTTGGCGATTTTGGAAGGTGTTTTTTTTTGAGTCGATTACTAGATTGTCAATAAAACGTGATTTATAATGGACAAGAAGAGCACATGCAGTGCCGTAATTAGAAGTATCCTGAATCAACTTATTCCTGCACCCTTTGGTCATGGGTAGACCATTCCTCAAATGCACCGGGGTTATGGAAACGATATCAGGCTGCTTTGAGAGGATGATAACACTTGTGGCAGAGGTTGCTACTCAGAACTCAGTCATTGGTGGGTTAGTCGTCATACGCGAATAAGCCAAACCCTGTATTCATTGCAGATTAGCAAATTGGTGGCATGGTTATCTGAGAAGATAGAACCTAGACTTGGTACAGTGACAGGTAACGCATGTCGATAGTCAATATGTGTTCAATAACGTCTATGATGGTCGAGTGAATACGGCTGACATTCTAAGGGATTGATTCTGAACGCTTTATCATCGATGATACTGCAGATAGGAATTCCAGCGTCAACACAAAATAAAAACAAAATAAAATAAAAATAATAAAATAAAATAAAAACAACCTGAGTGAGGACAGCAAGAATGGCTGTGCTTGTTATCAACTTCTTCGTATTCCATAGAAAACCGAAAAGACCGCGTTGATCTCTAAATAAACTCAATTTACAAGCGGTATAATTCTTATATGAGGGGCATTCAGCAAAACTACAGCAACGTATGCATCGAAATCAACGCATGTCGTCGTGGATGTGCTAAATGCGTAATCAAATACATTGGAAACTATTCGATTTTGCATAAAGAACCTCCCAAACGTCAAGTAAGCAATAAAATTGTCAAATTTTTTTTTCCGGTCCCTATCCTGTGTTAAACATTTGGCTCAAGATTGAACTGAGAATCTCTCTACAATTAGCGGCGTTGTTGAATTTGGAATACCGCTACGCTATCAGTTTGTTAGTGAAATATTAACAACATATGCTTTACCTTCTCAATGGAAAAGAATAACTACGCATCGCTGCAGGAACATCACCAGCCATACCCAATTTACGAAACAAGCAGATGAATTCGAGATGAACAATAGTACTTTGCATAGAATTGGACCTGGAAGGATAACTATGAACAGCCATCAAACACTCCTTTCACTCCTCTTACAATCTTACACATGTCCACTAATATTCATGCCCTATTATATTTCAATAAACATGTAATCCATGACATTGCGTTTGGAATGAATAACTTATTCAAGACAATGTCTGGGTACTCAAATTGCCCTCATTTTGAGGTTCTTGAATTGCCATCATTATGTGCTTTCGCGTTACAGAGAAAATGAGCACAAATACATCAATTGTAAATGTGGTAAATTTACAACCGTGGGCGAAGCGCAACAAAACGCAGCAAAGTATTGGCGCATGTCCACATTCTACCAGATTCATCGAAAATAATGCCTTCTGTATTAATTATAAAATCGATTTGGCAGCCAAGTTTGATTTTTGCATCGATGAAATAACCGATGAAAATGAATCAAATAAGGTCGGCAAGGGAAGGAAATTTTCAATCGTCTTTGATTATGAGTTTGAGGAAAATTCATTAGGTTATAGGAATAAAGCATTCCACAGAACTCAGTGCAATTAGACAAGCATTTTCTAAAAAATAAAAAGTTTCTATTCTGGAAAAATAGGAAACCGGCGAACCTTTCATAGAGATGAACAGTGACTGAGACATGATATCGATGAGAATAATGAGGAGGGTCGTAATATCGGCAAAGATGATCCAGATGAGGAATTGGAAACAATACGATTTCTTCATGTGAAACAACATAAAAAGTGCCTAAACACTAAGATCGGTTTAATTAACTGATTTCGAACTGCGTCTGTTAGAACTGAATTTAGCTGAATACCAACACCACTTTTTTTAGTCTTTGACCAAAAAAATAGGCTAGACAGTTATGCTTGGCATGAAAAACCCATGGGGTTAACATGGTGCGCTCAAGTGGTGAATGGAAATGTGAGTTATTCGGTCGGTGATAAACAGGCTAATAATAATACTACGATAATCTAGTCTTTCAAAATTCCAGATATAATCACCATATAAATAGTCGAATTTGAATGGCATCAAAAGCATAAAGAATGGAAAAAATTCCATGCACTCAAATGTTCATAATGTATTTTGAATTTACAATAAGTAAAAGAACTGATCACATACCCATGATATCACTGCTACTGAAACAAAAATAATTATCAATATCAACCAGAACTGAACTCTTGACACCATTATCCACACCCGAAGCGAGTTCTCTTGCCATTCAGATGACTGTGACATCTGGAAAAGGGGTGGTCGAAGTGAATAAACGGCGGTTACAGTTGCACGGAATTTTCGAACACGGACGGCATAGGAACGATTGGATACGGACTTTTAATTCTATGACAATCAGAAAGGGTACAGAATAGTGCTCGAAAATATACGATAAAAAAAGCAGAGCACTAAGTTGCACTTATTGCTACTTATAATTTATTTGACACGAAGGTAACCGCATGGAATATACAGATTTTATGGGGATGGCAATCATGACCTTCAGAATCATTACTCAAAGCACCGTAAGCCTATGGCGATTGCAATAAATCGCTTTAATGCACTAAAATTCATTATTGATTATTGAAGCAATGCAAATCAAGTACTCCAGTCAGCCAAACTGTAAGCGGTTGGTTCTTGATGAAGTGACCGATTTACTTGAATAATGTTTTATTTGTCTGTTTGTTTTCAAATAGCCCTTAATATATAATTATCATACACTGTTGTTGAGACGTGATGAATTTGTACTCATTTTGACATTTACATACCAAATCCACAGTACGAAAACTTAGAATATTTATATTGTCGCTTTTAAAAAAGCTGCCGATAAGCATCACGAAATAGCAGTCAAAACAGCTTAGACCGATTAAAAGCTTTAGTCTGAGTGAGTCAAGTCGAATAGTAGCTTTTCTTCTCAAACTAGAAAGAAAGTTCATTTGAACTATATTAATAAAAATATAGCTTAGTAAATCGCGATGCATTTTCGCCCTACAGCCTCTTAACATCGCTGGCTCACTGTTTCAATTTTACACGTGATTAACAAAGTCTATGAACAAAGACACCTTGCGTTAAATTAGTGCATAAGTAATGGCGCTCATGCGCTGTTTAAATTTGCCGTTCCATATAAAAATAAATTTTCAGATAAATGTGTATATGCTACAGATCGTTTTTAAAACGCATTGTTACTCTTTAGTTTATTGCTAACGACGTTTACTCTTTTTTTTTTGTTTTCAGACTACGGAAAAGATGTGGGCTGGTGCAAAAGCCATGGCAGTTTTACATCGTAAATGAATTCAAAATGGGTCGTAAAGTAGCATAGACAACTCGCAACATTAGCAGCATATCTGGAAACTGCTGATGAACGTACAGTACAGCGGCGGTTCAAGAAGGTTCGCACATGTGTCGCATTTCAACAATGCATAAGCTGCAATTACATTCTTACCAATTTCATTAGAGTCATGAGAAAAGCAATCACCGAATCTGATACTCTTAAAAGTAAGCGAATGCGGCAAAAAAAACTCAACGTCGAGCAGTCTACTGCCGTTAATCATCTGAAAGAAATTAGGAAAAGAAAAAATAGGTGCAAAAGCAATCGCAGCTTTTTGTAGCTAGCCGATTGTTATATGTCGCACAACGAAGGCTTCAAAAGTCTAACGGACTGAGCTACTTTGTTTTGTTTCATACTCCATATTCACGCATCTCGATAACTTCTTGCAGGGAAACGCCTCGATAATCAACAGGATATAAAAAAAAAGCCTTTCAAGAGTTCCTCACACCCGAAGACAGCTATTTTTACGCCATAGGAGTAAACAAATTCATTTACCGTTTGCAAAAATGTGTTGATTGTAGCTGTTCAACTATTGCACTAAACGCACTCCTTTCATTACGCATCTAGTTTTTATTCTAATTTTGTTCCTCTAAAGGCATTATAAGGTACAACAATTGGTAACCAGCTTGACAGGAAGGCGGCGTCGTGCCGTCACTTGTGTGACAGTCAGACAAGCAGCCAAGCATGCAGCCAGACAAGCGGTTCTGCACGTGTGTACATGAGTGTCTGGCTGCCTGCCTGCTTTCCCACGAGACGCGACGCCACAACCACGGTAAATGAGTGGAATTTGACGTGACGCAGTGAGCATTACAATGACTATCGTCATTTTTAAAGGGATAATGATGCGAGAAAAGCTTTCAGATTACCGCCTCTAGTTTAATCAAAGTTCCCTTATTCTATGATCACTACCTAGCAGATTAAACTGTGGTTTGAGTTGTCATTAGATTAAGAAAAATCGCACAGATTTATTCCACGAAGTAACATGAGTGGAAAGTTCTATCATGTCTTTCCGATTAGCTTTACATCCGACAAAAGTCTGTATTTCAAAAGTGCCCAGTTGGGATAACTTCAATTTTTTATAGACTTGAAAGAGTTTCATCAGATAAGACCATGGAAGGAAAGATTATGTCATGCATATTTTGCCCTTCCCGCTCCCTCTCTCAAAATTTAAGAGATGATGAGAATGTGTTGGACTGTATCAATGTTGCCCAACACTTCGCTTTATCGATCTACATCACAGCTTTTACCACTGTGTGAATCCCAGTATCTCTCTCACTGAATTCGCCTCCTTTGATTCATCGTCATCGATTGATTGAGCATTAATCTTCATCATGAATGTCATAGAATGCTGGTCGAACACGTCTTGAAATCTTGAGAACAGCCAGGATGAGACTTTCCTTATGACGTTCGTTATTAGTTGCCTCAGCATGTTGGGGAAAAAGGTTGAAGATCAACCCCGCGTCGACTCGAGCCAGGCATTACTAGCCACTCGACCACAGGGCTTCCCTGCCCAATGTTGATATTAGGTAATCTCGCTTTTCGGATATCGTGACTCCTTGTTCATTTCGGATAAAATTCCCATTTGGCCTATTCGCAAATCCTGGTTATCTCCGCCGTCATCGAGGAATGTTGATGGGATGAATAACAAGCGTCACACTTACTTCAGGTTTATTAAAACTGAACTAGTTTTTAGATTATCACAAAAGCATATACTCCTAGTGAATTCTTCTAACTACTTCATGTAAAAGTCTATTATATGTTGATAGTAATACGCTGGACATATGATGAAGTTGATCATTTACATAAATTCCCCTGATTTTGGATGCTTTTTCGTTTAAGCTGAAGGAAATTCAAAGAGAAGTGTCGCACAATGAACGACGGAGGTAGGATAATTTTGTTCAGAGTATAAGGATTAAAAAAATTTGCAAAAATGTCTTTAATTCAGTTGTTGCAAATGCATTTTTTACAGTTTAAAGTATTAATGATTACGACTACATCAATGAAGATTACTGTAAAGCGAATATGAGTAAACCGAACAGATATTTATGAAGAAACACGACAACACTTTCATTCGCTCAATGATTAGACTTTATATCATGAAAAAGTATGATATAAACTTTCTGCACATAATATAATGTGTACGAGGGGAATCGTCCGAAGTCTATAGGCGTGATAAAGACATTTGCAGCCTTGCTAGCTGCACGATGCTTTTCGTCTGAGCCAAATCCCCTTCTGGGAGAGAACCCCCTTACATAGAGAAACTGCAGACGTAATATTTATACGCGCCGTCACGTGATAAAAACTGGCTCAAAAAAGTTATCGGGCATTTTCAAAGACAGTTTCATGATCTACTTGATAGTGTAAAACACTGAACCACAAACATCGCTGCCCGATTCAAACTATGGTGAAATTTTGTTAACGTTTATCAAAATAAACATGGGAAAAACGCCGCCTTTTCAACTTCCTAACTTTCTTTTGTTTGCCTGGTTTATTTCTATCAGCAGATGTGATGTGAAACATGGCAAGATGCTGAGATATAAGCAAAACTTGGAACCTAAGGCGGCTTGAAATTTGCGACATTACTATTAAGGGGTAGTTAAGCGTAAAATCAAGTCCAAAACTGTTATCTCAACGACGGCTGCAGCTTGACTTAGTTTTATGCTGACTTGTTTTACCGCAAAGCAAGTGCATCGGTGGCATCGTGAGTGGCAAGTGAGCACCCGAAAACGATAATTGGTGGTTCGCAGCCGCCTGAGGTTCCAAGTATTGCGCGAATCTCAGCATTCTTGTGACTACACTCATCGAAACACCGAGGCTTTCATCCTATGAATACATCTAGAGATGATAATGGGATATTATCATTCACACTGTAAATGCTTCTGCTTCATACTACAATAAAAACTACTCTTCTGATAAGAGTATGAAGCTCATCCGCTTAATCCTCCTTCCTATCCACAAGCTTTTATGCTGAGGAATTCCTGAACTGGGTAGCTATTTTGAATTTCTCAAGCTCTTGTGGCTTGAAATGCGTACACAATGTCTTTTAACATTATCCCAACTCAACAATATTGTAAAATGTCTATGAATTTTGCCTAAAGTGTTCGAATTTCGAAAGTTGCTTTGAAAAATCTTTTTTTTCTACTTTCTTCCTGTCGTGTGTAACGTTTTCTACAATATGCCATGTATACTTCCGAGAAAGATATCGCTTCTTGTCAAACGAATGCGTCACAAACCGAATGAATAGTTTTACAAGTTTTGAGAGTTCGTCAAAAAACAGAAAGCCAATATCGACAACAAGAAGCATATGATACAAAGGAAACTTTGAAAGCCTAACTATTTCCTTCACGAGCAGTGATGGATGCGACCACTCTGGAACAAAATCGGTTCATGTGTGAGTAACTCAACAAGCAGTTATGGAATAAAATATAACGAAGAAGAAAGAACAGAATCAAGAAATGGGAAACATAAAATACAGAAAGAAAGCGTGGAACAAAGTATAAGAAGTCACCTGGCAAAATTACGCTCAACCAAAACCTTTCTAAGCTGCGAATTTGTCGACTCTGAGTTGAAAAAAATCGAAATTGGTCGCAAGAATGTGAGCTGATATAAGCCTTTTAACTTCTCATGCAGATCCAATCTGATTAAACTAAATTGAACCAACTAAGATGAAGTAAAAAAAAAAACGAAAAGATTTGACAAGAAGGCAAGGCATTTGGAAGAATTACGGCAGTTTTGACGGAGCTTTCGCTATTGTTACAGAGCAAGCGTAGCATAGAATTAAAACGCAAGTTGAGAAGACTAGAATAATTATAATTGTTACTATTCTCACACTGTGATTGATAATAGCAGAGCAGTTTTACTAGTTGTTCAATTCTCATGTACAGAAATAACTTCATCCCACATTTAGGACCAGTCAAATTGAGATCTTTGCAATTTCTATTCATAAATTCAGGTAGGAACAAACGCATGCAATAACAGAACTCGGAGAGTTATTGACAGATACTTTTTCGCCATAAATACGTAAAAATAGAAGGCTTATGAAGAGAAAGTATGTTGTTCTTCGTACCCCTCAGTAAGCAAAGCTCACTTGGCAACTGACGCTGGCCTCGCGTGATGGAGACTTAACTGGTGTCAGCTTGAGTGATTTGGTGATAAGCGGATTACAACTTGTTTTGAAATCGGAAACCTGCGTGTAGCATGATGTTTACAAATGCTCAATAGTACACGCAAGGTCGTCGCATAGATAGACATCCTATGGTAGTCCAGGCCACTCCATTTGGGATCGCTAAATCGGTAATAGAGTTGACAGCGAGGGTAGTAAGCCTCAGTTGAAACATCTGTTGACCACCACAAATTATTGAATACGCACGATAATCACACAATCGTCTCTAACCATGATTAATGATATAGAACACATGACGCATGACTGAAGAAATCAGCAAAACTAAACGTTTTACCTTTTATAGCAACTTCATAGGAATCGGAAGAATTCATAAGCCGCCGAGAATTCATATTTCCTGCATAACCACTAAGTGGATACAAATATCTTTTTCCGATTGATGACATCAGCAAAATTTTTCAAATGCATTGTACGTGTAGAAGGAGCATGACATATGGATTCGTCTTAGAAAGATGATTAGTAGTTTCGAGGAAAAAAATCAATTCGAGATATGATGATTGACTGAGGGAAGATTTTTATCAACAAGGTTCAAAACGAGCTTAGTTTCAATGGGTGACGACATCGCACAAAGAGGAAAGACTGTTCAGAAAAATAATTTATATAAAAAGCCTGTTTATTAAAGGCAAATCCTTCATGTCGTGTTTATGCAGATAATCCTTTTCGTACAGAACCATCAAGTAAATGAGCTTTAATAGAAGTATTCGTTGTACATTTGAACTTTGTGAGGTAAGCGTCGTATCAATCACGAGGAGAATTAAATGGAAGCTTAATTCCACCACTATTCCATGATCTAGCAACAAGCACTATTAACTCTAATCCTACTTGTAATGATGACAACTCAGACAGGATTCAGACAGGGTTTAAGTCGAACGCGGTCCAGCTGCAAGCTGCAAAACATCGGTTTCCTATAACAGAAGCAATTTGAGCATATCATTAGTCGAAAAAACATTCCTGTTCTCATGAGTCTATCATAGTTATTGCCCAGCTGAAATGTTAATTTCAAGAGGTACGTCGCAAAAATGTACTATTGCAGACTAAGAATAAAACGGAAGTGATCAATAAGTTCAAAAACAAATCGAGGACAAGATCAGTGCTCTGTGAGCATCGTCTAAACATGTTGTTCTCTCGGTGTTTATGTCGAAATAGGCGCAAAAGTTGGCACTCCTCGACTTCAGCACGCCCTCATTTGTTGTCAAGTGGATGTATCACATCTAAGGCGCTTTTATTAGCTTTTATGATTTCTATAATTGCCATTTTGACAAGATCATGAAGAAACAGAAGCTATAAGATTACCGAATATCAACTAGACCTCAATATCGTCTCCGTACTTGGCCTGCTAAGTCAAATTCTTGGATTTGAACTAATTTGTAATATGCAAATCGGCATCCTGTGTTGAGCTATATAACTTCTTTTTCCAGAGCTGTCAGCAAAAAGGCAGTAGTCATTTTGCTCTGCCGTGCGTAAGTTCACCCGAAGTTCTTTCAAGTGCAGAAGTGTCGAACGTATAAAACGCCTCTGTGCAAAACAATTTGTACGCAAATATTCCGAGCCACAGCGCAGTGGTATCGTCGTCGAGAACATAGGCCATAAAGTGTAGTTGTCTAGTAGATTACATAACAAACTTTGATCAGCTCCTTTTCTAATAACGTTTTACACAAATGCTGTAGCTCTGCTACTTTAAGAGATTATTATGTGACCAACCAGCGATGCAGAATCTGTGGAGTTTTATTATTAGATTAATCTTGAATTGATATTTTCATCATTTCACGCGACTCGTCATTACGTTTTACTGTGCGAATTCCAGTACTTCTCTCATTTAAAATGTTCTCTCGCATACATCGTGCACAAAGGACTTGTAACATTTTGCACGCCGTTCGGCTGCTACTTCAGAATATCGTTTTCATTACGAAATAACAAAATGCCGGTTGAGTCGACTCTCTCAGCAATCGAGGAGATAACCATGGTTCCCACGTGTGATGCAACAGACCGTATTCGGTGAGGTAGTCGAACCAATACCATACTTTTCGATAGCAACGCTACAGATCGCAACGCTTAGTTCCCACCAATCTTCTGTCAATGAGGAAGAAGCCATCGAAGGTTTATCGCAAGGAGACTAACAAATTCATTGAAATGAGTTCATGCCAACTTTCGGATTTTTGCGAATAATTCGTAACTCAAGTGGAATAGGAATGGAGGTATGACAACAAAGTGGATGAAGTGAGGAAAAAGTAAGGTGGAGGAAGAAGATGTATGAGTGACAATTACTCAACAACGGCTCGACTTCATACTTGAGTGAATGGGATTAGAAACAGCATAATCAGAGAATCCTTTGTGAGTATGTGAATGAACAACGAATGGAGAGAGTGAGTGAGCTTTGAACGCTTACCACTCACTCACTACTGAGGGATGAATAAATCTCAGTCATTAGATGTCAAGCTATTATTTCTTCAATAAACTCGACTACATTCGATAATCCATAGTCAGCTTGGGATCTGTAGAACACTGGGTTATTTGGTTAGGATTTCGGTGAAGATGACGAAAGAAAAAATCGAAATCTTTTACCAAAACGGAATAATTTCAAAGCAGATTATGTATTTAAAGTAGAGAATACTAGCGTATTTTCCAAAATCGTTTCGCTTCGTCATTCAAAGATGTTGTGAAAAGGGAAGAGCACGATTATAGCATTTTATTATGCTGACTGCTTCTAAGAACAGTCACATGGAGGAAAAAGAAAACAGGTGCATAAGCAAAGGCAGCAGATTTTGGAAAATCATCTGCAAAAGAGGAAAAAGTAGAGACGAGGAGTACTTTAAAGGCAAAACTTGCTAAAGACGTAAAGAGCTACTGTGAGGCGTTGTAAGGTTTCCGAAATGTTTATAGTCTTATTTATTTAGTTTTAATTTATTTTACGCACCCATTATCACATTTTATTGCGTGGAACCTACCAAGTTCGATTCTTTTTCGCGCATGCATCCTCAACAAAGATCTCCAAATTGCGCGTGTTGTTTCTACTCCTGTTTGAGAGATTCGCCTTCCTTATGAATGTCGTGGAACACTAGTCGGACAGATATTTTTGCAGTCTTAAGAATACTGAGCCTAGAACGTTTCCAAACAGTTGTAGGAAAGCAAATGTAAGTCCTGTCTGCTTAGGAGGGAACGAATGAAAAACCTATCTCATACTATGGAAACGAACTATTCGTAGGAGTAGTAGTGACCATTCGAAGGCTAAGACTTGAGGCTACCTCCCCACGTCGCTGGTTTTTCAAGACACTCCTTTATGTCGCTATAGTATCCAGATCAAAAATTATGTTTCATATTCGTATTTCGCTGCCATTTTTACCATACGTATGATTCGCTGAAAGCCGAAAAGCAAATAATTATGTTGAATCTTGCTTTAATCGCTTTATCTGCAGTTTTTTCAGAACGAAGGAAAAATTCCGAACTGATCAACAAAATATCAATCGCTCCGCCCTGCCACGCCTCTTGTCACGGCCCTCGCCTTGCCGAATAGCTTGTGAACAACGTTACCAAATATGTAAACCCGGTTTTATTTTTTCTGTGACCGTATTTCCACGAATCGAGCACATCGCTAAAATCAGAAAACGTTACGCTATCAGAAGATTACTAATAGTCTGAAGAAAGAGCTCCGTGCGGTGAGGTTTAAAGCACAAAGCAAAAGACCAGAGGAGGTGAAAAAAAAATCCAAGAGCTTTCAAAGAGCAAACGCCCTTAAAGTTCCTAGAAGCTTGTGCTGTACTTTGAGTACTAGCACTCTGAGGAAGGAGTTTTGTTTAGCGAAATATAGGCGAGATAAGAAGAAAGCACGTGCTTTCATGAAAGATGATTTTATCTTGAATGTTACAGCGTTTGAAAAATGTGTTTTGAAAACCGAAGAGCGAAGCTGTAGCTTCAAGTTTCACCTTTCAAATGGTTACTAATGCTCATTTGTTCCCTCCTAATGAGAAAGAACCCAGATTTATTTTTAACAACATCATTCTATTGATTTGGCGAACAAAGACTATATGATTATCTATAAACATTTTGTCTCGCATATTTTCGAATAAAGTATGACCATCAGCAGAAAAATCTCTGATGATTACAATGAACGAGTTAATTTGATAATGTCGATGACAGTTCTCCCTGCTAGCGGAAAAGAATCCTAATAACTCTATTTTCTCTTATTTACTTCGTAATTCATCATTCAATTTCAAGGATACCGTTTAACACAGTGGTTAGGAGTTCCTTGCAACACACACTTAGCGTATGTTTGTTCTCTTTCTCGAGATCGCCAGGCTTTCCAACCCTCGGACTCAGTAGTTTGGTACTCGACTTGTCTAAAAAGGAAATAACACTGACCTTACATTGCTAGGCCGCCCCAAGCCATTCTCAGATATACATTCAGTCACCTCTGAAGATTCTTAAGAAAGGCGATTACGTGGCGTACCGTTTAGAAATTAATCGACATAATGGGTTTTATCCTCTCTTTCTCATCGTTTATACAGACATTCATTCTCTCTTTATGATAATATACTGATAAGATATGCGTAGTACAATAAGAGGCAAAATTTGTGATAGTCAAGCCAGGTGACGGTCATCAATGCAATTCTAGATCTCAGTGATGCTCTTGAGTTGACCAACGTCACCTTCATAGTCCATTTATTCATAAGCCTATTCAAGCTTTTGTAGACTGCGGGCATCACTTCTAATAGACAAATTTAAGAAGACTTTTTCGCTGGACAGAGCTTTTTCGCCAAATTTGAAGGATCTCTTGAAAGCGTAAATCTCGTGGGTTTTAGTGCTATGCCTAATTTCTAAGGCCTCCTTATCGCATTGTGGTAGCCAAAAAAAAATTACAGTTTACCTTGAACCTCATTTTTTGCTCAGCCAGAATTCGTGGGTAGCTTTACACCAAATAGCAGCCATTCTATAGCTTAAATCTCGTCGGATTCGAAACTGAATTTGATATATAAAAAACTGTGGTACTTGTTCAATATAAGGTAACAAATGAAAAACCTATCTCTTTCGCTGGACAGGAATTCTTCATCGGAGCGTTCGTTAATAATTGGAAAGCTTGAATTTCTGGTTAACTACCACGTGACCGCTTTTGAAAAAGGCTCTTTTCGACGTCGTTACAGAGGGTAAGCCTATGCATTGTAAACACGCATTTTTCTCGCAAGACACAACTCTTTCATCAGACTAATAGTCATCATTCGATAGCGTAGGATTCAAGAATTTCAACGCTATGCTTATTTTCTGGAAAGAGCGTTTTTGTGCAGTACATCAGAAGAATAAGATCGAGTTTCACACGTTCGGTTTGCTTGTTTACAGGCTATTTAACGGTCGGGGGCTCTGGTGGGTCGCAGGCGATGCGGCGGTCGTCCACATCAATCAGTTGGCGTTTTCGGAGAAGTGTGACTTATGTCATTCAATTAAGAATTCTTTCTCCGCTTTGAAAGGAATTTTATCAAACGCATGAATCTGATAGTAGAAGACTTTCTTTATACGTTCATATGCTTTTGCTTCTTCCAGCGAAGTAACAGTTAAATTGCACAGCCGATGTGAAGCATAATTTTAATTTGAATCTGGCAGCATTATAACAGGATTTTTTGAAAAACCGGCCACGTAACGAGTTAGCAAGAGAATTAAGCTTTCGAATAACTTTTAGCACCATAATGAAAATTTCCTGTTCAGCGAAAAAGATCGGTTTTCACTTGTCGCCTTTCCATGGAAGAAGATTACGTACACTTGAAGTGAATACCCTATTTCTCGATCGTTTAACCAGGCTTGTTTGTCAATATAAAGTGGAAATAAAAGCTAATGCTGATTAATCGGTAGAGCAAGGTCACTTCTGTAATTCTAAAAAGAGAAATCACGAAATTTCGGTATTTTTTTTCTTTTCCTTTCCCTTTTCTGTACTCTGTTTCGACCCTTTAGAAAAAGCGCACTTTTGGCCGCTTTCAGTGTTTTAGTACTCATTCGACAGCATTAATAAAAAGAATTTGAATGGTGCATTTTATTTCTAGAAAGGCGTTAATATTGCGCTGAGAGAGAGAAAACAAAGTTTTGCTTTTCAATGAGACATTTCTTGCTGACCAAAGGATTTCCTTCAAAGCTTTGACCGCCAATCGATGAACCAAATACCAAGGATTCTAATAATGCTTTGGTTTTGAAAACACTTGTTGTTGTGCTATAGAAGCGAAAAGAATTGGGTTCCGCAAAACTGCACATCAAAAACATCATTAAAATCCCTGAGTTTTGATCTGTCGATTGATCGTCAAAATTCTCAACAAAAAGCTTTGATCAGCGAAAAATTCTTGAGTGAGAAGAAAATTTCATTTTTCCGCTCTCTGCGTATTAACAAACTCTTTTTGAAATAAAATATATCATTCAAATTCTTCAAAATTCAAAATTCAAATTTCAAAAACTCTCATTCAAATTCAAATGATCTGAGCTATCGAACGACTGTTCGAACGTTGAAAACGATCAGAAGATGCGTTTCTCTCGAAGGGTCGAAACAGGGCACGGATAACGGAAAAGCACTGTAATTTCTCCGAGACGGAGAAAACATCTTTATGTGTATAGCAGAAATCGCGTATCCTAAAGGCAGCCGTTGAAATCGTTGGGCCTAACGCAATTTGAGAAGGGCACGATTTTCGTTATTCATGTGAAAATTATTCCAACGTTTTTTGAAAAAATTTTAGGCTTCTTCTATCTTTTCCAACAGCCCGATTTCCTCTACACGTCCATATGCTTTTGGTGTTCATATCTCTCAATGCAAGCAGTAATATTCTTTTTCAAAATCCAAATCTACTCTTAAAGTACCCGTTTTCAAAGTTGTTGAATGAGCTTTATTAGTTTAGTGAAAAGCGATTCAAAGACCCTAACCAAGCAAAAGAGGACTCAAGGTGCAAAGTAATTTTCTATTGGCTGCTACAACGCGTTGAGAAGACTCTTTCAAAACTGTTGAAGCCTTACTGTTGAATTTACTTAGATCCAAACTATTGAATGGATTTCGAAAATGGGACAAGGGCTTTCTTTCCAAAAAATCAAGATAAATCAAAATAACGATGATGATTATGCTAGTCGAAGTGCAATATTGGAAGAACTAAGTGGGTGAATGAGCGCTTGAACACGAAAAATTCATGGAGATATTTGATTCATTGATATCGGCCGGAAATATTATTGAGAGAAGTTGATGCAAAATTCATGGTGGATATTTGCATCAGCTTGATGCAGCTTTACATTTTTCACTGCAGGATGGAAATTAATGAATCTCATTTTTCTTGACGTAAGCAGAAAATCTCAGCAACTCAATATAGTAGACATTTAAGCGATAGGCATGGGAACTGAAACCACCAGAGAAGCGTATAGTATATCTGACATAAGGGATAAAAAGGATAAAGCTCTCGGCGTTGATCAATCCCTGAGGGAAGCGCCATGCATTCGACTTCAATTTTTAACTTCGTTTGAGGCGATTGAATGCACATCTGGCCTTTACAATGACTCGCGGTGGCCTCCCGCTGAACCGAGTCAGTGCTGCTTATCCTCCCAGACAGGTCTGAGACCTGTCTGGTACCAATTTACCGACCCCGGAGAGATGGATGGCTTGGTGAGCCATGAGCGCGAGATCGAACCAGTGACCATATCTGACATACCATAAATAAATGATCAAATAATCTAAGATTTTGGCAAGCGCATTTGTATGCAACAAAAATTTTTGTAAAACTGTCCATAGCTCGGACCACCATTTAGATAATATATGGTAAGAAAGGAACTAATGGCTTTCATGGAAGAAATTAAAATTTGAATTGTGTGAGCAAATTCGTGTCTAACTCGTCGTACGTACGGCAGAACCGAACAAAGTGGTCGAAATGATATTTGTTTGAGACTTATCACCAGGTCTTGAACAGTGATTCTAATGAAAGAGAGAACTTTATAGATAGAATCACATCGAAAATATGAGGTACGAGATTCTAACCCGACACTTCTCTTTCTTTAGCTTAATTACAATGGTCATACTGACCCTAGCTTGCAGTAACAATTCTCATAAAATTTTTTTCATATCAAGACTGATTCTTTCGCGTAGATTCGTCGTCTACAAAACCACACCTCAGTAATGAGAAAGATGTTATAAAAAAAACTGATCGTTTAGGAAATTAAAAGATTTCGACCGGAAATTTTCCAGATGTAGAATAAATCTAACAGCCACGTTCAAGGAAAAGGTGTTTGGCGCTATGCATTGCGATGACGTGCCGATGTTCTCTCAGAAAAGTTTGACAATATTCTGTTACCTTCAGAGGAATGGAAGATGTGACTAGTTCATGGCTTGGGATTGAATTTATATATATATATATATATATATATATATATATGTTTGGCATGGCATCTCAAGGCAGTGCAACTCATAGTGATACTAATTCGCCTTAGGTCAAAAAAGGATCAGTACTTATTCTGAAAATTTGACAAATTTAGAAGTGGATTTTTATTCAACATCAACATGAAAAACAATGAGCAACTACGGACAATTGGCTCTAATAGTTGTCCCTAGTCGCTCATTGTTTGTGGCCCTGAAGAAAGAAGGAGGTTGAAACGTCAACCGAATAAAGCCTATATGACAACTTTATCTTAGCATAATGGCGAAAGAAAACAACTGTAGTAGGATCTTTGCAAAGATCTTCTTCTAGTTTGACAATCTGAGAAAATATTGATTATTTTTGTAAATGTGTAAATCGCATGGGGCTTGACTCAGTTCGTAAAAATGGCCAATAAACCAGTAAAGCGGCTTCGGAGAATGTGTAGTAGCCAAAATCTCAGTGACTTGTGAATGGATCGCTCAAGAAAACGATTACAAACCAAATTTGTTCTCGAAATGAGGAACTCATGTGTAGGTGACTTTTGTGGCTAAAACTCTACGAAATTTCTCTAAATAACTCGTAGACCATTCACTCTCTAAAACTTTCTGTTATTGGCACATTTGAGACAAAGCTGATGCTTGAAAACATACGGAATTTTCTTAATGATATAGTACTGAAAGTTCAGAACTTTGCAGTTTTATTGAATAAATTTTGTTTTGTTGCCCTGAAGGATATACCCAGTTTTTGTAAATTATTCTTTAATTGTGAAATTTGTCAGAACTTAAGGTCTTAAGAAATCATAAATGAGATTTCAATTCTAAAATTCTCTGTATAAAGAAGCAAATACAAACATAAGCGATAAAATACGGAATATTATCGAATCCTTCTAGACGATATCCTTCTTATCTACGTACGCGCTGCAATTACCTTAATGAACACACGACAGTTCATTTCGTACACTCCAATAAATCAATTTTTATCATTTAAAAATTACTAGCCAAGAACAATCGAGTGTACAACAGTGTCGACCTAGTGATTTCTCACTTGACCGAAATTGTGTGAATCGTTCATCGTAGTCTACTCTAAGTAGGGGGACTGGAGCACCCCGAGAAGATTGACTGAAGACGAAGGGCCTGCCCGATGACGAGGCTGCTCAAGGCTTACGTGTATCAGGCTGTACAAGAGCCCACTAACTGACCACATGACATATTTGCCCAAATAATAATTATGAGGTGCATCGAAATTTTTAACGCACCAGAATATGCATTTTGTAGGTAATGATCATAGGCTTTAGAAATTTTGATGGTAATCAATAGAATATGCTATATATAGAGAGAGAATATACTATATCATATTTTATGGGATAATTTGATATTTTAATCTATAGATGGATCACAAGGAGACCATGGCCGGGTGGTTGAGATGCCCGTTGCGGTGCAGGGTCGAATCCACCTCCCTCCTCCCCAATACTCTACAGCAGTCAATAACGGGCTCCCTATGAAACGCCCCAGCTTGTCTCTTTTTTAGATTGCAAGGAAACGTGCTCAATCAGTATTTTACGATTTTTAGAAAGAAGACGGAAAGACTACTCAAATACCAGAAGTACTGGGATCCGCAGAGTGCAAATACTGCTAGATGGATCAAATAAAGTGATAGAGTGGCAGACGAAATCAACTATTGTTGCCGCATGTTACGTTTTGGAATAAATGCGCACTTTAATTACTAGGAGTAACCACAACTATAGCAACGTTAGTACTTTTAGCACACTTCATTCCAATCTACTTTCAAATCAAATGAGAATGCTTATAAAGGTGGTGCCCGATTTAACTTCGTGGATTCGCGACCACGAAGTTGAACAGGTACATGACATATGTTCCTCTCTTCGAATTATCGAAGACACGATAACAAAAGTTCGAAGAGAACCAGACAATTGATACGTAATTGCACTTATGGTTTGATGTCGTTAAATGCATTATGAGGAAAATCGATAACGTCCCTAAATTATAGTTTTGCTTGTTTTTCCAAGAAAGTACTAAGAAATTAGTACAGTTCACGGAGTAGATTCGCTAGCCTTTTCGTAGAGTTCTCCGCAGCCTCTTTTCTTTTCATATCCAACTTGAATAAAAAGCCTTCAACACGGTCATTTTTAAGGCTGGTGCACAAGTAATCGCGGTTTATGCATTGTTGAAATTTGGTGACTGGTACTGGAATACATTACTAAATGGTTGCTGTTACACACCATATTATATTATGTTATCACGTCATGCTATATATAATTTCTAGGCGAATTTCTCTCCCTATTTCTTCGTTGCTCATAACGTTTTACTAATCTTACATTATGAAAAGAAAGGCGGTAGGTGCAAAAGTTGTTGCGGTTTCAGACTGTGAATCCAAAATGGGTCGTAATACAGTAGACACAACTCGAAATATCAATAGCACATTTGGCCTAAGATCTGATATCGAATGTACAATACTTCGGTAGTTCAAGAAGTTTCGTAAGGGAAAAGCATCTTTACAATGCATAAACACGGATTACTTTTTTACTAGCCTCATTAGAGTCATGAGAAAAGCAATCACTGAAATTGATACTCATAAGACTGCGCGAGATGCTGCAAAAAATCTCAGGGTCGACCAATCTACTGCCGTTGATCATTCGAAATAAATTGTGTAGGCGTAAAAGCTTGATGCAAAAGTTATGGCAATTCTTTGAACAGTCGACTACCACGTGTCGCATAACGAGCGCTTCAGATGTCTAACGAATTTTGCCTCATCGTTCATATTCGCCGGACCTCAGGCCAACCGCCTACCACTTCTTAAAGCATTTCGACGACTATTGGCAGAGAAAATGTTTTCATAATGAACAGGAAGCAGAAGAAATTTTTCGAGATATTGATTTTCAGCTACATTATCATACAAACTATTTCCCGTTGGCAAAAATGTTTTGATTGCAGTGGTTCTTATCTTGACTAGTAGAATTGTTTTTGAGCTTGAGTTCTCATAATTTCAAGCTCGCAAAATCAACGCTGCCATTACTTTTACACCAATTTAGTAGGATACTCACACCCAAAACGATATTAACTCTTTGGGGACGGCAGTTGATAGAGCGTATTGCGAGTCACAACCGACGCACAATTTCGTTAATCGATTAGGAGCTTTTCATCCTTTTTGAAAAAGCCCTGTTTGAGTTAATGTGATGCTCCATGATTTTCTCCACAAGCTCATATGCTTTTGATCCATATAAGGTAACATTTTGCAAATAAAACTCCAAAAATAAAGCGTAATCATTTTTAGCTCTTATAGGACTACATAGAGTTTTTCAAACTAAGCGTTGTTTCCAAAATTAACAAGATTGGAGCTGTCAAATGACAACTAAAAATCTAAAGAAAATCTATCCACATTCCAGCCAAGCGAAAATATAAACTTGAGTGTGAAGTATAATATACTTTTTCGCCACGGAGCATCAAAAAACTTCTCAAAAACATGGTGTATTGCTGAATCGCCGTTTCTCAAGCTATCGAATGACGATCGAAAATTTAATGGGTAATTCCTATCCGGTAAAGAAGTAAAGGAAGCAGGTGTGCATTCCATGGAGTGCACTCCGTTCCTGCTTATAAATGAAATAATAGAGACGTTTAACACTGATGAATCCTCTAGGGAGAAGTCTTTCATTCGGATTATATAATAATTTCTGGAGGCCTTTATGACAAAAATAAAAGGAATCCAACGAGAATCTTCTTCCTTAGAGCTGACTACCTACCAGCCTTATTATAGATTCAATAATCCAGTGTTCCTTGATGAGCAGTCCCCAGGTTCTTAACCGGAATTATTTATCAAGAAGAAACACAGAATCATCTTTTTTCAAAAAGCTTACAGTATCCAAATTTTATGGCTCTAACTTCTCTGCCAAGCTTTAGAAAATAAGGGGGGCCGGACATGAGATGCACGTCAACGACGACCGATGAACAAGAGGTCACTGACTAGATTCCTCAGAATATCAAGCGCTCTACAGGATGGCCACCAACCCGTTGGCCCGATTTCTTCACGGAAGCTATAGAAGAAAGATATGATGCTCAGCGAATTCCTAGACCGACGAGGACCCACTGAGCTACTCTTGCACGCGATAGGGTAATTGGAAGTGTTGATGGTGCCCGCTCGAGTTATTCGACGATCAACGGGACGCAAGTGACAGGTGACCTTCGCTGCCGTCTAAACACTGTTGGTGAATTCAGTTCGAAGCGGCTCAGAATGAAACTGTTTATGTCTATTCGAGGCAAGCACGGTTCTAACCAAGAAACCAAGAGTGAACAAAATAATTTAAAGACAAATATTCAGCAAATTTTATAGAACTTCTCAAACATATCATGGCAGATCCCCATCGCGAGATCACAGGGAACAAAAATGAACGATTGCTACAAAGAGCTTCGTTCCATTGGATTGTCCCATCACTTCCTTCGGATTTCGTAACCCTTTAAACTTCAATTGTCATTTATATAGAAAAATTAACTAATTAAAAAAGGGATCGCCAACATGGTCAATGATATACAATTCTTTGCTCGGCAATGATTGAATGCTCTCTCATAAAGAATAAGGCTGGCGATCAGAGAATTTAGTGAGGTTATCTTTGACTGGATGTAGTCTTCAATTTTTTCCTTCCGCAGATGCTGCTCCCGAATGCGGAGGAGATGATAATCCACTGGATTATCATCAGGTCTATACGGCAGATTTTGCACCACCGGGGTCCACTCTAGTTTCTCCACAACATGACGTTGATTTTGCAATTTAAGGTCGGCCGCTTTCTTGGAGAAAGCAGACAATGATTCGTATTTAACGCATCTTTCGCACCGATGCGGCCATTATCCGTAGTTGTTCCTCGTATACATTTGTATAGGTTGTTTGCTTGCTGTCGGGCAGTAGCCAAAACAGAACGCTTTTCATTTCCAGAGAGCCGAGAGCATAATCTTTTGCGCATGAAACTTGGGCTCTGGTTGAACTGGTGGGTTTGTCTGCTAATATTCTGATGTAACATCCTAGTGCCTTGTTAGTACCGTAGTTTCCTATGTTTTGGCTAAAAGTACTGGAGCCTTTCAAAAGACATCATAACCTTTAGGCAAAAACTTGTTTTGAAATAGAAAAGAGTTAATAAAGCAGCACTACGAGCGATATAATGGGACAACCCAATATTTGAGTTACGGTAAGGAGAAGGGGTTCGGACGAATACAAATATTATACAAATGTGGTTGAACTATAGGAAAATGAACATGTAAAGGCGATACAATTGCCTGCCATAGAAGTTCATCAAAACACTTGTGTCAGCGAAAAGTGTGAAAGGTCCGATGCACTAATGAAAACGATCGTGATCGTCAAAGGACACTAAGAAAAACCATGTTCAAACAAAATACACTATGTCACTTAGTAAAGAGAGATATCCGCTGTTGAGACAGACGCACATACGAAGCCAATCATTCTCATGTATTGTGAGTGAAAAATAACAATTCAAATGGGATAAAATCTTAGGGCCCAGACGATGTGTAAGCATTGGATATTTAACTATCCAAATCAGAAAAATGTTGACACTCAGCCTGAAGTTGAAGTGAAAATTTGCTAGGTGAATTTTGACACAGCTGAAACAATGCTAGTTGTTTTATCCGATGTCACATTAACTTCTACCAGAAGTCCAAATGTTGCTGAATGGCATGAAGCTATACCGAGATCTTAATGTTTGTGATTTTAGTGATCCACATCGAGGATTTTTGCTCAAGCTTCCAAATTCTTATCATTATCAAGCTTGTATTTCGCTGGACAAAGCTTTTCTCCAGACCTCTTACTAACTAACCTTTGAATTGGGTAAATCTCAGAAAGCTCGAAAATGTCCTTGTTTTTCAGGAAAGCTTTATTGAGAGCCTTGTAGTATTCAAAATAAAATATGTTTCCCAAACTTTGTAGGTTTTCTTCATTAGGTTGAGGAAAAGTTCCCCAACACTCTCAGAAAGCTTAAAGTTTATGCATGAATTTTTGATGAGAGTAACTATAATCATTCTTCAAAATAAAGATCATCATTTTTTGCGATAATCTGCCAAACATCAGCAAGCTTCCAGATCTGCTCGGATTCCCATTCCTTGTGCTTTGAATCAACAAAATTACTGATATACCTTTTCAACACGATCTCGATGCGTCGAATCAGCTTCCATGTAGGAACTGTTCCATTGAGCGGAAAAGACCATAACCGGACAGCGCAACATGTGGATTGTAGGCTGGGTACGGCAAGACCTCGACTCCCTTCAATTCATCAGAGACTTTTCGTTAGTTTTTTATGGGGTTTGGCATTGTCCTCCTGAAACTGCTCCTTCGACGAATCACTATCGTTCATTTTTTCTTCAACGCATTATTGCCGTGAGAGTTTCTCATGGGAAAATTCCAGGGATATCCTCATTGATTTGCAATGACCGATACTGCGTGAAACAAACATGAAATCTGAATTTTTCGCGGATGTTAAGGATATAGCAAACATCCCAACGGAGCTTTGCTATCTTTTCGGGAATTACATGATAATTTAGGCAACGCAGATGGTCCATGACCGTAGAGAGCAAGTGGTATCACAGAAGTTCGATTACCTTAGACAAAAAATTGTCAAGTGGTGAGGGCGGCACCCGGCTACCGCCTACCTCAACAATCAGTTCGATCGCCGGGCGTCGTCCGAACGGTCGTCTGACCTCACCCGGAGCACCTCACCTCACTTCCTTATCGATCCATAATTGCTTTCTTCAAACAGTCTCATTTTCGTGCATCTATTTGCTGTCATAAGGTTGTGTTCAATAATTGTTAAATGAACTCAAGAGAATCGTGAGTGGAGCATAACGCTTCCGTGGCGGAGCGAACCCTTTTTTGGGCTATACTCGGCCCACCACCGCGGTTAAGGGATTCTGCCCATATGTAATCAGTAATGACCCCACTGCTATCACACTATATATTCACCCACTGGATTCCACTGTCGGCTTGCTATTCCGGGGCGAACATAACAACCCAAACGGGCTCCGCCGCCTAGTCATGCTCCGTCAGTTACAATAACACCGTCAGTTGCAATAACACCTTCGCACATCAGTCAGTTACAATGTTCTTCAGTTACATTAACACCGTCAGTCATAATAACATTCATAGTATCGTCAGATGACGATACTTCTCATCAATTGGTCACTCATATTGACTTAGGCATATGTACACATAACGATATGTCACAATCATGTATGTATTATTATAATTTATTATAGTAATGCATGTATATTATAGGTTGTTTGGTTCTACCACATTGTTTGGCACCAAGCCATTGTTTGGTTCCATCCTATTGTTTGGTATAACCCATATAAACCACTGAACCTTCACAATACAGTACGAATCAACTGAACCACCACATATTCTTACTCTTCCTGCTACACTGGGGTGAAACGATTCTTTCGAAGAATTGACGCCAGCATTAGAATCATTGAAACTCACGTTATCAGATGATTACCTAGATTTTGAAGGGAGAGCTCTGTCATGCGAGAACTACGCGTGTGTGAAACACAAATCTTTACTTTTAGCTATCGTGCTACAAAAAAGCCTCACTAGAAAAGCCAGCACATTTTTGAAGTTTTTGAAATTCAAGCTAACAAATGACAACTAGCAGTCTAAGAAGAGTGTTTTGTCGTCAGAAAAATAGTAGGTGCTCAAATATAATTCCGCCGTTCAATTATTTTTTGCTGTAATAAAAGTAAAGATAAAGATCTGTAAATTCTCTCATTTGTTTGAAAGTGCGTTAAAAACGCTATCATTTTATATATTCTTATGTAAAAAATATTTTATATGGTGGCTGTATAGGACTTTGAAGATGACGACTTTTGTACAAGAAAAACGCCAGTTTGCGGAAAGCTTTACATTTCAAGTTCAGTTCGAAGAAAGCCGCATCTGACGGAAAAAAAGACTTTTACATCGCAAAATGATTGGGACAAAATGTGAATTTCGCGTTTTGACAGTCCAAAGCGCGAGCGATCATGGACCGACCTCGGAAAACTAGGAAAATCGACTGCAATACGAAAACGAGCTACGGAGAGAAGGTTAGGTGTGCATTTGGTGGGATCAGAAAAGCGTCCTCTATTACAAGCTCTTGAAATCTGGTTTCAGGAATGGTTAATGAAGCTAACTGTTATCAAGAGCTAACCAAATTAAACCATGATTTGCAAATAAAGCGACCGGAATGGTTCTTAAGACACGACAAAGTGAAACGGGCTGCATGATAACGTTCGACCTTATATTGCAAAGCCGATCGAAAACGTCATGAAAGAGCTGACGGAGGAGGTTTTGGGGAGTTTAAACTTACCCGCCTTGCTCTCCCGTCGTTGCACCGTCAGATTACCACTTCAAATTACCAAATTCAAATTACAAAGTAGCATTTTCAAGAAAATTTTTGCCAAAACTTACCAATTTTACTCAACAAACTTTTCTTTGATGGCATTCAAAATTACCCAAAAAATGGAAAAGTATTATTATTAATGATGGAGATTACATTTAAATAAGCTTTAGTATGGAAATTTTCTTTTATTGTTGCGCATTTAAACTGTAAAAAAACCGTGGAGTCATATTTGTACACCTAATGCGAGCGACGACACGCTAAACCGCGAAAGAACGTGTAACGCGTGAAACACAATTTTATTACTAGTGCTACAGCGCCGCAATAAGTACTTTCTAAAAACAAATATATTGTTGAATTTTTTGAGATTTAATCTTCAATTTGATTACTGAGAGTCCGATAGAAAGTCCTATTCTGGTAAAAATTCTCCTTCCCGAATAACAAGAAAGAACCCTCTATCAATCTCCTAGTTGAGCCAGTGGTCGAGTGACTAGTGATGCTTGACGCGGGTTGATCTTCCAGCACTCTCTGGTTATGAATAACGAGAGTCGAACGGTAATGCCTCAGCCTGGCTGTCCTCGAAATGCAAGGAAATAACTCAACCAGTATTCTACGACGTTCGTGAAGAAGATAAATCCACAATCAAACGATGAACGCAAGGAGGTGATTTGAATCTCAGAAGTCCCGGGATTGGCACAGTGAGAAAGGCTGTGATGCGCATCAAATGAAGCGCTGAAGTAAACCTTCCAGTTATTGTTATAAACAAAGCCCATACCCAGTGAACAATGTGTGAGGGTGAAGAATTCTGACCTAGGTCGAAATTAGAATTAGGAAATGGGCAAATATCCTAAAGTTTCAAGTGGAAAGTCAGATTCTTTACAATTAACGCGAGAAAATTCAAACGAAAGGTGCCTTTCGTTCTCAATATTCAGATAAAGCTCTTAGAATGTGCCTATAGTATGAACTGGTGCCAGGCAGAGCAGTAAAAATCTACTAGTTTACCATCTTTTCTCTCAACCCTCAAACATGAAAAAAGTACCTGTCAAAAACACGTACGAACAACGAGAAAGTGTGCGCAGAAAAAGAGGAGAGGAAGGGATTGATATACCTAACAAAAAATGGCCATTTCCAATGGCTACGAAATGTCAGTTACTCGGGTTGATTTAAAAGGTAGAATCAAACCCTTCTAACTATATTTTCAACTCTATATACTAGCTGTACTATAACTTAACTATATATGTAAATGTATAAGTATATATATATATATATATATATATATATGTATAAGAGAGTATGTGGCGCAGTGGTTAGAGGTGCACAGCGTCGCACACGCGGTCAATGGTTCGATCTCGCGCTCATGGCTCACCAAGCCATCCATCCCTCCGGTGTCGGTAAGTTGTTACCAGAGTGGTCTCAGATTTGTCTGGGAGGATAAGCAGCACTGACTCGGTTCAGCGTGAGTTCACCGCGAGTCACATTGTTAAGGCCATATATGCAATCAATCACCTCAAACGAAGTTAGAAATTGAAGAAAATTGCATGGCGCATCCCTCAGGGATTGATCAACGCCGAGAACTTTATGCGTTATCCTTTATATGTATATAGGCATATATATATACATATATATATATATATATATATATATATATATATATATATTCATTCTAACAGCTACGTACTCGTCTGCCGGTCACCACAATGTCAGGTAAGTAAATCACCTGACTTGGGGTGATTTTTTACTCGGCGTCAATTCCTTTAGAGGATTATTTGACCTCAGGGGATTGGCTGTAGCGAGGGAGGGTGGTACTGATGACTCCCACGAGGACGAAACAGGCGCCTATATACCGTAGACCTATCAGTTCAAAACATGTAATATCCTTACCAGATATCATTTTGAGCGGGTTTATAAAAAGCGGTCGATAGAAGAGGTTTGATTCTGTGATTTTCTTTGCTTCATCACACACGAGGTTCTTAGTACAAGTTTATTTTGTACAGAGTAGTACACTAGAGATCGTATCCGTGGCTAAAGCTTCGGCAGTCTTGCCTTCCTCAGAGCCTAACCTGAAAGAGTCTGACTGACCTACATCAACTTAGTCAAACACTTCCGTCAACCAAAGGAGAAAAGAAGGAAAAGAGAGGAAGAAAGAAAAAAATAAAGGACAATTATCTAAATGATTCTAAATCGTAGAATCGTCAGCTAGATTTGACTCTCTGTTTCGTCGTTATGGTATCCACTGCATATGTAGATCAGCCGAGCCGAGTCTTACATGGACGAAGTGTGTGCCTGACTCAGATCCGTATAGATCGATGATAAAAATTAAACGTAATTCTAGACCAAATACCTCACAAGGTACGCTTAGGAGACAGATACATGAGGGTGATAATTCTGATGTAAAAGTAAGTATCTCTTACGCAAGAACTCAAGACCTCGGCGCGCAAGTCCTTGAGGCCTTTTGGATCCATGCCAAAAATCCCGCTACGAATCGTAAAGATGACTGCCTCCTATCACATATGATTTCGGCGCCATATCAGGCACACACCTCGTCCATGTAAGACTCAGTGCGGCTGGTCTACATATGTAGTGGATACCATAACAACAAAACGGTGAGCCAAATCTAGCTGATAATTTTACGATTTAGAATTATTTGAATATTTTTTCTTTCTTTTTTCTTTCTTTCCCTCTTCTCCTTCTTTACTGCTTAGGTTGCGGAAGTGTTTGACTAAGTTGATGTAGTTCATTCAAACTCTTTCAAGTCAGGCTCTGAGGAAGGCAAGACTGCCGAAACGTTAGCCACAGATACGATCTATGTTGTACTACTTTGTACAAAATAAAGTTGTATTGAAAAGCTCGTGTGTGCTGAGGCAAAGAAAATCGCGGAATCATCCATTCAATGTCGACGTTAATCAATAGTCGGTCTTGGGAAGGTTTGATTTCTTCTAAATATATTTTTCACCTTAACAAGATTATTTTGAGTCGGCTTTATATCAAACGAGGCTAGTAGCGCTATCGAGAGGGGCCTAAACAGATGTGGCTTCAAAAATTCTGTGGCAGTCAATGAATTCGACCTCACACCCCGCGCCGTTGAACGATCCGCAATCGCCTGTACAATCGATTCTACAACGTATAAGATTGTATAGTCTGCCTTAAGGAAAGAGGTCGGGATTGTATGAGTTCCAGCACGTTATGTAATATTTTGTAAGGCATTTGAGGATGGAAATATTGGAGAAAGGGATAGACCTCTTTGTTTGCGCATAAGAGAGCATCTGGTTGGTAAATTCCAAATACAAGTACACTTCTAAGTACACATAAGGTGCAAAGGCATAACGATAATGATGTTGAAATGGTAGCCATATCTTGGCTCATTAGTCCAAAGCATCAACACGCAAAACTTTTGAAGCGTATTGAATAAATGCTTGAAATTTAAAAATTAACTGGAAGACGGTTGCGTTATTATCACGAGAGGCATGGTGCCTTTTCACCTTATTAGCTTTTGACCCATCGATATCCACCTATTCATTCAAGTCGTCTGTTACTACATCATCGTCCAAGTTTCAAGAAGCGATGTCGCCGAAACGCTAGCCGTCTAAGTGCTACTGCTATCAGCTTATTTTTAGTACAGTTACTAACGGCTAGACAAGGTAAGTTCTAGAGACTTAAGTATAATAATTAAAATGGGATTTGCACAAATCACGTGTGATCACAAAACACTCTTACGTGTGGTTCATTTTCAGATTTTTGAAGTTTCTTTAAGACTTTGAATGTGAGTTTTTAGATTCCTGTGAGAGGATAGTAAACTTTACTTCAAATTTTCTCAATTATGCTCTGTATCTAATGCATTTCTAGCAGAGTGTTTTGCACGGCCTTGAGATTCCCAAGTCCTCTTATATCCGAACGTAAAGTGGCTTAGCAGTCTTGCTACTTATTCTCCACCACAATAGCTACAAGAAGTAAGGCAGACCGTACGCGAACTTATGAAACCGTAGCCTTTATCGTCACTATAGAGTACGAAATTTTGTGCTGTACACAGCTGGTTGTGGAAACGGTTATGTACTAATGGGCATATCAAAGTGTTCGACGACACTCAGATCACTGCCACCTAGTTTTGTAAACTGACTTTTCTAAGCATCCTTAATAGATCTACTCACTTTTCTGAAAATAGAAGGCAAGATAAATGGGACCCTCTCTTCACTGGCCCGTTTGAGCGCTTAGTTTTTCTGTGAATCCATACCAGAAAGCTATCCGTTTAGTAGGCTATAGAATTGGTTATTTGTGTCTTAAAATTTACCGCCAACTTCAAAAATAAAGGGAAAGGAGTGCTCTATGTTCATAAGTCACCTTTATTTATATTTTAGGGTAATTTTTCGACTTTCACCAAAACACATTTCTCACTTGTGTAAGGTTCTGTAAAAGTGCTTATCAATAATAACTGAAAAATTCATAGAGACTCAAACTTTGAGTTTGTTAGAGATACTGATAAACAATTATGTATTAGATTTTTTTCCGCCGCAATTATGGAAGTACTGAAGTTAGCACTACTTCCGCATCGTCAGCTCATGTGAATACAAGCAGTGAAACAGCAATCTCATGTCTGCCCGTGAAGAAAACAGTAAATCTTTGTTAAATAAGTTAATCTCTTCCATCAACGGCCAATAACATTTAGTGCTTTCTTCATCTTCAGAGGTGTCCTCAATGTGTACGAAGAATATATCAAGCAGTTCAGAAAAAATACTCTTTCATAAGGTGACGTCATCTAGGCGGAAACGTTCAATATGATCATGAGACGATGTATAATGGTGTGACAAGGCACAACTTTGATAATGATGTTTCAATGATTTTATTGAAGTTGATAGCTCGCTCACTGGGTTTTTGTGGTGACACGAAGGGCTTCAGTAAATACGACTTTTATCTAGCACTGAGCAGGATGAAGGAGCGTTAGAATCTGGAGGTTTGGTTATTTAACAACTTGCTTAGATTGGCCATTACCTAGAACTTTCCTTTGATTTCGCCTCAATGACTGAATCGTGATTTTCCAGGGCAATATTCATAACTTTCAAGTGAAACTTTACATTTCAAACTGTCAAGTATTACGTCTGCCAACCACTAATGAGAATCAAAATCTGGCGAGTTTTCAGAACTGATTAGATGTTTGTAGATAGTCTCGCAAATTTTCAGCTTCATCAGTATTGATAATCCTTACGTTATTGAAGCGCAAAATGATTGGTACATACCTAGTCATCTACCTCTTGCATATTATGATGAAGCTTTAGTTAGTAGAATAAAGTGTAAGCAACAGCAGTGAGTTTCCTCGACGGTTTTTATCAAGTAATGACTAGAAAGCGAGGTTTTAAGCAAAGCGCTGATTTGATCTCCTCCCCCATCTTTCTCTTACAATCGATCAACTGGGAGCGCCTTAATTCGTCTACCTCCGTAATTGCAAGGAGAATCGTCTCGACCAGCATTCAACGACATTTTTAATTAGCCGAATGTCCCAAAATAAGCCTAAGTGGCACGTGAACTGCTCAGAAACTTTGTGGAGGATGACTGCGAGATAACAAATTGAATGCAAGGAATACTGGAATCCGCAAAACAAGTTGTGATGACAGATTGTGTTAATGGAAATGAAGAACTGATACTCATAGCCTGATTCGAAGACACTTTAATTTTAATTAGCAATCAGATTTAGTTTGTTCAAACGAAAACGAGGAAAACTGAAATTTAATTGACTAGGTAAAACTAATATGCTTTTTCCAATGTCCAGGTCATTGCCAGTTCCAAAAGATCATTTCATCTACGTTCTCAGAAAACATGAATGGCTTCCAATCTAGGTTATTTAAGATCGCGCCACTAAGCAAAATACTAATGAAAACTCCAATGGGCATAGCAAGTCGAAGAAAGCAGCACATTGTTCTATACTTTCATTTTCCGTGCGGTAATAAGAAGCTTCTCAATGTTTTTCATAAAAACAAAAGACATTATCTATTCACACTGAGGAATTAACGCCTCTGTGACGCATGAGTATCAAAAAAACACGCTTGTCAATTACGAAATTACGGAAGTAATCACTTAAAACGTCATCGAGAATCTCAAAAATATCAAAACACTAAAATACTAATACCTAGGCAAGATTATCTGAATTCTGACGAAGTGATGACTGCTTTCTTGGCAGGAATTCAATAACATTACGGGACTTTGAACAGAAATCGACGTTGACGAGAAAAATTTAATAAAAGCACACCAATTATGCTCTAACATTCAGTCAGAGTGGCAAAACAGGCCAGTACACTTCTAACCCAGGAATGCAATCCGTCCACTAATCGGAAATTCATTATCAACGCATTTATGACGAAGTTCATTTCCCGAACACAATTGGAAATTTTTCAGCGACGTACTCAAAAAGTTAAAAACTTGATGGATAATAGAGTGAGCTTCCACCTATCGCTATAGAGGCATAAATTTTTATTCCATTTGATTTGAAATACCTGGAGATGGTTTTCGATACCTTTCTTCAAAGCCACGGTGGCTCGCATCGGTCGTTCGCAGCGATTTAGGAGCTTTTCCAAAGAAGTTGAGTAATTTGCAAAACTGTTAGCTTCGAGCGTGCATCAAATTCTTGTTTCACCCTCATCATGGGTGCGTGCTAACCACTACATTATCGAACCCCTTCCCTGCTATCCTCTTTCTGTGATCTAAAGTAACAAAGCTACCAACAACCAATCCTCAACGGGTCTGTTCGTTGAGGCGGCAATATGTATCAGATAACAACACGGTATCAAGGTGAAGTGCGAGCTTAGCTTCCGCTTTCTTCACAGCTTTACGTACCACTCAACATTCATGGATATATAATTGTAAGCTCATAACACTGCTATATGAGCGTAAAATAAGGGATTCTCGCGGAATCAAGAGTATTCTCTTTCCAATAGGCTGTCGAACGATATCCAGGCTAGATTCTTTCAGGAAGTTGCAGTGACGCACTTCTAATCTTTATTGCAAGCCATTAACATGCTTGGTAAATTGGAAGAAATTTTTCAAGCAGGTGCTATGTCTATTCCTGAATTCCAATAGGGATTTCCAAGATGTGGTGCCGCTCTGAATCGAAAAACCACAAGTGTGATGTATAGTATTTTCGCTCACTGCACTTCCCACATTCTAAAGTATGGTCAACTTTTCTAACAAACAGTCTTGTTTTAATCAAATCTGTTGAGCTGGAAAACAAAAAAAAAAGATTTATGCGTTCAAACTTTCGGTAGTTCATCAAGATTAGAACTAAGTATCTCAAGGACGACATCCCAAATGTTGAATATCTTCCCTACTCAAAATCATATGCAAAAAAAAAACAGGAAATCAAGTTTAGTGAATTTGAAACAAGTAGAAATTCAATCGGTGTCGAACAAAAGCATATGATCTTGCCGATACCGATCTCCAGATTTCAATCGTTCTGATGTTTACTAAACGTACTTAGCAAGGCTTAGAATAAATGAAAATATGCTCGCCTAGATTTTAATATACTCCTACTTTCCAGCACTGATGCATTTAACACGATACATATCATCGTCAATATATCAAATATGTCATCTGAACAACATTGTTCTCTTGACAAATGAATGTGCTATGGCTTTGACACTGGATCGGTATTCTCAACGCATGCCTGCACACCTTCTGAAGGGTTCTATATAAGTGAGTAAGTGATTTGAGGATTGGTACAAATTTAAGAATTCAGTTTCTATGAACGACAACAAGAAGAACGCTAGAAGAAACAGAAAAAGTGTGGTACTCGCATAGAACGAGTTACTTTGGTCAGTGGGGGATTATCAGTACATGAGCACCCTCTGCTGGCTCAGAACGACAAGGTTCGCAAACTTTTTCCAGTCATCGCGCGAATGCACGAGCGACACAAAAAAATTTATATACTGGTGACAATTACTTTGCCAAGGAATTTAAGTCATGAACAGTGACGGCAGCAATCATCTGCGATCATCGTGCTCGGTTACCCTTCAGTTCTATAGATGAGAGCGGCGCGTGTTGGAAAATAGTACTCAATAGTAGGCTTAGTTTAAATCTTTTATGAGGTCTGATATGGCGTTCATACGGTACTAGACAGGCCTGTTCTGCCTTTTCAGACTCATCAGTAGTTCGGTGTCTCTCGGTTCAGCCGATTCATTGCAGGGAGATATACCCCTACTTATACATATATATACCTACTTATAAAGGAATCGACGCTGGATTATTTTAATCACCACACCTCAAGTGACAATTTTCTCCTGATATTGCAGTGACCACAGTAGTGCGATTATGGCTGTAGATTGATCATACCTTCACTTTCGACTAGTTGTACAGACCTCGCCTAAGAACAATAATAATCGTTTGTATGATATCATGTTTTGAGCCTTTTATGAAGTCTGGCATGGCACTTATAAACTATATAAACATTATGTCAACAGTTGAAAATGGAAGTATTATTTAATGGACCAACAATAATCGCTCGACTGCAGTCACTGCAATGTTGAGGGGTTTTGTTACTCGACATGCGGTGAATTGAATAATTTGGCGTCGATTCCCTTATGAGCAGGGATATATCCAATGCAAGGGATCTGCTGGGCCGAATGGCACCGTGCAACTGATGAACCTGTCAGCGGAGAAACAGTAGCTGTTCTAGAACTGTATAAGTGCCATATCAGACCTCATAAAAGGCTCAAAACATGTCATTGTATTACGAGATTATTATTGTTTTTGAGCGAGGTCCATATGAACAGTCGAAATTGAAGGTGGTTTTAGTAATTTTCAGCGATTCACTAATTTAGCAATTTTTAACTTTTTGGTCATTTATATTCCTGAAAAATAGAAAGATAAACTCGAAAATCATTTCATAACTGAAAAACGCACGTGCTGTGTCGCCCGCCCTTTTTTAAAGAAATTAAACCGTTTATTAGATTATTTCTAGCGTGAACTACCATTCGCTACAGTTCCTGATTAATAACTACTGTTGAGACAACGACTGAATATGAAGACACGGTGACGCAGTTAATTTGAGGTGGCCAATGTTCTTTGCAAAGATGAGGTGGGCGAAAAGCTCTCTACCAATTTTCCTAATTTTTCTAGAAAGCATTAACGAAACTAATGCTAATGTAATGGAGAAGGAGAGACGAATTGACCGGCGGCCGATTGTTGACTTCAATTGAAGCTAACGACGACATGCATCAAACCGCAGCGATTCATCAACCAAGTCAAAACGGAGAGATGAATGAGGTTTACCAACAAAAGTAGATCTTCACACAGTCTTGTAAAAACATTACATACCTTATTGGAAAAACAACTTCTCTGCAGAAAAAAATGCTAACATCAAAAATTACGAACTATTTCCTCTTTTCTATTTGGACATTGTCGAGTGACACAGAAAAAAGTCAAATCATCAACTCCGCATGCCTGGAAGATATTCTAGGAGATTGGAAATATGACACTGAGCCTTGTTCTTTTTGCTCAGCGCTCCTCTTTCGATATTCGAAATTGGGTTAGAAACGGTGGCCTCAAAACTGTTGTTTCGGTAAAGTTAATAAGATTTGGTGAAACTAGTTACTGGAGGCGCGAAACAACTTAAGGCGTAGATTTTCGTCTAGTTTGACACAAGAATAACTCTGAATGCATAGTTGGCGTTCGTGGTTACCGTACTAAAGCCAAAACTTTCTAAATTGAATGTAGCGAAGGAAAAGATCTCTTCCACAAGTCCATCAATGTTGAACTCTTCCAAAAAGATGATATGTATATATTTATATATATATAATCGAAAATTTGGGAGCAATTTAGAAAAATTTGTTTCAATAAGGCTTAATGAGCTAAAGAGTCGTTAAATGTGCCTTTAGGTGAAGAATCTGCAAAAACTCTATAAATTGTCATAAAACTGGTCCAATACCAAAATTCTTTGTCAGCTAACCATTAATCACGAAAGCTGTAAAGTTGTGTGGATCTATTTTCTCATCGAAAGCTTTTGAAAAAAATTTATTTTAAATTGCGGTGAAAAATTCAAGGTAGAAACCTATCTCTCTATCTGTTCATACAAATGTCTATATGATGAGGGTAATTTAGCGAGTGGCACTACTTAAAAGAAATTCTAGAACCACTTCTGAGGCCATCATGCAAAACATGAATAGGAATAACATAAGGATGAATGTTGATAGGCACCAAATACATCATTTTCGCTTCACTGATAAAATTGTTCCGCTTCACTGATACTACGTTCCAATGTAGCTAAAAGCAACAATGCTTGTCGATTTCCACGACACTGTGGAAAAATCGCAATTTAGATAACTCATATGCAAGCTATATTTCTTAATTACGGATGCGTAATTGATGTACCAATCACGTTCAACGGAACATCTTTGGAGGCAGTCTCACACAAGTACACCCAATCCAAAAGTCAATGTGATACGTGAATAAATTTCAAATCTAAGCACAAAAAAGCAGGAAGTTGCGAAATCGTCACAGATATATGGTTGGGAAAAGAAAAAGAAGAACGAACACTGGGGTCGCCCATTGCCCCTCTCGCTTCTTGCAGTCTTAACCTACGGCTTCGGAATGAGAAGTCGGACGTTACGTAAATACGGTGAGTTGCATACGGTAGCTTGCAACCGAAAAAGTAATTCCAGTATATTTTGCTCTGCAGAAGTAAGAATGGCAATCCGTAGAAACACACTCTTCCGACAATTTCAGATGAACACTCTTACTAGGTTGCCGCTTGCTGCTTTGGTCCTGCTCCGCTGGCTGACCAAGCTTTCCATCACTGCCCAAGATTAGTCTAGCCGATGCCTTTATTAGGTTACGCAGTCTCCGACTTTTATGGGATAGAGGGTGATTTGCACCTTGTAAACAGTTGATATAAAGATGGCTGCAGTTCTTGGTATTGGTGAAGCAATTTTTGGTATTGGTTTACTCATAGGCGAATGAAAGCGTCGAACTCTTCTTCAGTTAAGGAGAGCTTGCTGTGCTGTCACTGTTTTTCGTCATCTGACACACAAGTGCTTCTACAGTGAGGCAGTAAGCTTTGGACAGTTTTTGTTGAAGAAAATGCTAAGAATAAAGTTCCTTATACCACATAAGCAAGTAAGTCGAGCTTTCTGAGTTAACAAAGCCAACAAAATGGATGTTATAGCAAAGAACAGATACTCTTTGGTGACTGCCACTTGATGATTAACAACAGGTGATACAGGTGAACAAGCTATAAAGGTGCGTACATTAGGATAAAAGAATAAACTATTAGACATCGTGCCCTTAAATTCCGTATAGGTTGACAGAACTCTTCTGCTACTTTCATTCACTGAGTTCTCCAATTACATATGTGGTCTAGCTCTCGTGAAAGTTATGCAAAGCGACGAATATTGAAAATGAATAACAGAAGAATCATGGAAGACATAAAATCTTTTACGAGCAATAATTTCAGTAGTGCAGCAGCTCCTGGAACAGATCAAATATCAGTTCTACTCAAGAAAGTTGGGCGAACTTTAAGCAGTAGTTAGATAGGTCACAATTTCTGCCAAATACAGACTCAACAATTAGAATCAAAGGAATTCTGATATTTTTTTTTTGACAAGGAACAAACGGTTACTCGTCTTGTTTGAAATTTTAGACGCCTTAGAAGAAAAGGAATGTCTAAACAATTTCTAGTCACGATCTCCTAGTTAGTGAAATTTTTCGTGAATGTGGTTGCTGAGGTGTTTAGAAATGATCGCCTGGCGAGAAGTCTCATGAGTATATAGGTGGGTGGAGCAGAGGTTCGTAGCCGGCATACTCTAATTGAACGTTGTCACACAGAGGATTGACCCTTTTCTGTTGAATACTTTTTGACAAATGTGCCGAAGTTTTGAAAAGATTCTTTGAGCCCAGTTGCACTTCCCCACGGTTGTTCCCTAATCATAATTCAGAAAGCTTGGAGGGAAATTTTTGTGGCAGATCACTATACAGACTTTGAAATTTCTTTCCATACTTTAGCTTGAAACGCGTTTAAAGTCTACGTATAACACAAATTAAATTCTTTCAACTGAACATATGGGCTGTCAATTACAACACGATCGGAAATGGGTCATTTTGTGAAAGGAATTGGCAGATTCTATTACTACGTTATTGCTTCTCTTTACTCATACCGCGTCACACTCAATTACTGGGTTTTTTTTCACTTTCATTAGCCTAGAATGAACGTTTATTGAATGGCTAGAACTCAGTTCTTTCCCAGCCTCTCAAAGATTTTTACAAAGTGAATTTCGACTCCTATCATCGGATAATCTCGCCAGCAGTAGACCTCACAATCATCTTCCTCATCAGTAATAGCACTCTAGGAGAACATCATAAATTATTTGGACCAATATAAGCTCAAGAATGATTCTACGACTTTATGCTGACAACTTTTCGAGTAATTACCACATTGATATCTCTTGTTCCAAGCTCACTGGAGAAAGGAAAAAATTACGCGTATTGAGAGTATCGCTCCAATACCTCAAAATGAAATAAAGATTCTTTTCTCTTAGACGGCGGCAAATGAAGAAACGATCTCTTTCGCTGGGCAAGAACTTTTATAAGAGTGTTGGTCATCATTCAAAAGCTTAAGCGCTGGGTACTTCTTTATCGAACTGTTTTTTATGAGAGCTCTTTTGTAACCCCTGTAGCAATAAGAAAACTCTTGTGTTTCACACACGCATATTTCTCGCAGAACAGAAATGCTTCTTGGAATTACGAGTACTTGCCCGTGTAAGTTTCCACGATTCCAGTGCTGTGCCTATAACAGGGAGAATATGATCGTGATTCACATACGAGGCGCACTTGTTTGTCGGATAGTGTGTGGGATGGGTGTCTGTTAGCCTTGAATTCGATACAGTGTTCCGCGACCGATCTATCGCGCTGGCACGATTCACCGTGAAGTGCAATTTTTGTTTTTTAATTTGTGATTTTTCCTCCACTTCAAAAAATTCCAGATAAAACGCATGACTCTGATAATACAAGATTTCTTCACACGTTCATATGTTTTTCATGATTCCAGCGTAGTAATAGTAAAAGCGCGCAGCCAGTCTGAAACATAATTTCCTTGTGAACGCTATAGCGTTATAAAAGGGTTTTATCTAAGAAAAAGTACATGGCGCAATAGTTAGAGATTCAAGTTTTTGAATGGTTTCTAACACTTTAGTGAAAAATTCTTGCTCAGCGAAAGGGATCGTTTCTTCATTTGCCGCCATTTAAGAAAAGAAATCGAAATAAATCATGTGCAAGAGAAAGCCATGGCCAAGTGGTTAATGATACTATATATGGTCAAGGGCGGAGTTAATATCCAGCTCTCAACATTTTCCAGCAATCAATAATGAGCGCTCTATGGAACATCTTTACTATGGAATGGTTATGAAATCCACAGACAAAGTGCACCATCATTTTTTGAATTGACTTTCACATAGCAACGTGGTACCGTTAGCATGTTCAAAAAATTGAGGATCTTTAGGAAAGATTTTGGTGGACTATGATATCGTCAATTCAGTAGATACAGTGTTTTCATATTTTCATTTCCAAACGTGGTAGCTTCTGTGTTAATGAATTCTCGCATACATAATTGGATTAAGATTAGATGGACAGAAACCAGCAGAAATAGAGGCTGTTCTAAAATAAAATTAGAAGCAGCATATCAATGTGCAGTGCTTTTCATTTGATAGAAAAAGTATGAATGCACTTATTCTCTAAAAACTCATTGTCTGCGAGAGAGGAGAAACTCTTCTACCTATAGTGGTACAGAAAATTCTGATGTCGTAGTGGGCGTAGTGCACAAATGGATTACTTATTCTCTTCGCTGAAAGACCTTATCTCTAATGGAATTACTTGTTTGGTATAATCTTTTGACAACATATAAGCTTATTGCCACCCTCTACAATTTTTACTTATTTTGATTAATATTATGCTTCTAAATATAAGCATATCTTAACAGAAAAAATGATGAATAAGACGATAGTATAACTTCAACGAGAAACAGAGATCTCCCATTGGATATTATGCAACAGCTAGGACTATTTCTCTGATCGGATTGAAAAACACGATGATAGCCTCTTAGTTTAGAACGATATGAAAAGCTGACTGTTGATAAGCTAACATGAAAGTTGAAAACAACCATTCCTTATGACCGGGACATTAATAAATTTGATTCTGGTTGAATGCGCATAGCACTATTACTTCTAGAGGTGTAGTAGTCCTCTTATCAGACTTGATTCTAATCGAATACAGTGAGACATATAACGAAGAATTTCTATGAGTGATTGACGTTCGTCAGACATAGATCTGGTCGACTATAAATCTATCAGCGCCGATTACATGTTGTTAATCGGTGTTGTAGAGATCTAGTTGTGAACCTCGGTGCGGATGAATCTTACTAAGCACCAACTTCTTATGAGGTGAAGCCCATCAAGAAGAAAAGTTTATTGAAATTAATTCCGAAGTGCTAAAAACGAATCCTCACATTTTGAATTTTAGATAATTTCTGACTAGACTCAAAAATCATCTAGAAGTTCTTTACTTGCGAGGAAAATTGACGAGATTTGTGTATCATTGCGATGTGTCTACTGGAAGATTTTGTCATACTAGGATGGAAGCTAATGAAATTTTTTGCTGTTAACTGTTGACTACGTTCAATTCAAGATTTATTTACCGCATCGAAAAGTATTAAGGAATATCGGTGTCATTCTTTGCAGAAGAGTTTCCAAAAGGTGAAGTTGTTGTTCGAAGAATTGTCAGTAAGGAATCTCCGTATCAGTTTTTCGCTGCAGAATTTCCAGAAATGTATACAAAGGTGAAATTTTGATAGCAAAAACTAAAGTGTTTATGCTGAATAAGCAGATTTCACCCATGAGCGAAAGGGTGCTGTTGTCTAATGTTATTCCCTCATGTAGTACTATAACTCCCCAGTTAGCTCATCTTTCCTCAGGAATTTGTTCGAAGAGAATTCATTTAATGACTACGTGATATCACCTTCCGACAATTCAGATTTACCTCGTGGACGATTTTCACGCTTCAGATTCACCTAACTCAATATAAATCAAGCCTTCATGCCAAACTGCATGAATCTTCTCCAATCTTTGCCTTCAAATGATGAATTAGAAAGGGAGCGATGCAGTGGTGGTAATGTCTATCATGACGAGCATGGTACTGGTTCAATCTTTACTCGGGTTAATTAGATGTCATACCTGCGAGCTAGGTAACTAGGTACCATGCTTGCCTGATAAGCCTGATGGAAGTCCATTTTCTGCGGTCATGTGGAGACGTTATCACCTAGATATCTTAAGACTTTAGAACGAATCATCTCGATCCTCAAGCCGCTCATTTTCTGCTGCTCAGTTCTTAACCTAGCTCGTTCATCAAGGTGACTCCCTGGACTGGATATGCGTAAGTGGAGGATATTTGCTCCATTGAAGGTTGATGACATAAATATAGCTTTTGTCAAAAATGAACTGATTCTTGTGAATATAGCATTTGTAAAAACTAATGCAAATTCAGTTTTCCAACAAGTGCTTTCAAATCCCTCAGCACTCGCTCTACTTGTTGAACCTCTGACGTTATTAAGATTTGATAACTTGAACGAAAATAGTTGGATTGCATTCTACCGAAATTTATCAGTAAAGAAGCCCAAAAGTACTACTTAGAGCCCACTGAAAATCAAATTTCAGAGATTACGCATCAGAGGCTTTAATGCGGCTTCACCATGACCAAAACCAAATTAAAAAGATAATTGAAAGAAGTCCTGTACAAAAAAATAAAAGCCTCTTGAATGATTTACAGTTTAGGGGCAGCTCAGTGTAATGTGATGCCACAGAAGAAACAGTGAGAATAATGGTAGAATTTTACATTTTCTACAAGAAGAATTCATAATCACTGAGGAGTTGCATGACTTGAGTGACGCATTCTGATGATGTTGCTCGCTGGACGGCGTCTGATTGCCATTTGAATAATGGACGATCAAAATGCTTTTCATTGCACTCATAAATTATCATGTTTCTTCAAAATATGCCAAGTTATCGTTTTCAGCGACCTTGATGTCTTGTTGACATAGCAGCAGCTTGGTACGAACGTGTATTCGTATGAACAGCTAACGACCGCAGGCGATTGTTTACGGCGTTAGGGATCGGATCCAATGCCGCCTTTATTGCCTAGACATCAATATCATGCTACGAAGAAGATTCTATTAGCTAAAAACACACAGAGTGGGTAGAAATTCTACAAGATCATGATCAACAAAGAGGTATTGATCAGCGCAGTCTTTGCTGAAATTGGCTCTTGGACTATGAAATAAAGGATAAAGCTACCGCCGTTATTCAATAACTGAGATATGTGTCATGCATTCGAAATGATCAAGCTCGTTTGAGCTGACTGAATGCATATCCGCCCATGTTGGCCTACCGATGGATGTATCGAGTCACTGTTATTATCTTCCCACACAAGTTTTGGCTGAATTGGAGTGATGAAAAGATGAATGAGTTTTGAGCGCGATCAAACTTTCGACCACGTGTGCGCCTCTGAACCCTCTGCAACTGTGCCACAAGCGCCAACTAGTATGAGTGGAAATTTCACATTGAATCATTGGAAGAAATTGAATTGAGTTATTATAGCCCATCACGGAAATTATAACAGTCATTGGTAGCAGAATTCTCAAAATTTTCCGCGAAAGTTGAAATGGGACTTTTCCAGTGAAACATTATAATGAAAATGAGAGTGGATTGGACGTTTCAATTAACAGTTTTGTCCTGAATGCTTCTCTCTACGAAATCGAAACATAGTTCCGAACAATTTCACACTTGAATGAATAGAAACTTCAAATAATCAAAACATAAAATATTTCACCATTGAAGGGAATTTCTACTGAAGAGCACGATCAACTCATGAAACACATTCGCAACAACCGAGAGAGAATACTGCAACCAAGAACTCAATTTCTTCATGAAGCCTGATAGTAGCAACGACTAGACAGTTCAAAATCAAAACCACCTCAAATGTGATTTTCTGAAAATCTGCAAATGATCAAAAGAAATGAAGCTGTAGAGATTGCAGAGTGCGAATGAGCGGCTTTTACAAACGAAACGATTAAAGCACTTTTCGCTCGCTTAAAAGGTCATCTAGGGTGGAAATGCGAAATGTTGATCAAGACTACTCTAGGTACATATAAGGCAGAAAAGCAGAACGGTGACGATTTAAAGGCGGTGGTGGGAAGCAAGGAGCGCGAGTCAAACGTGTCTTTGCCAAAAACACTTGAAGCGTTAGAATGATTTCCAAGAGTCGAGGAATGAATAGAAAAAAGGGTGCCTGAACTTTTCAAAGGGTATAACACTATATTCTAAACAGGTTTTTAGTTTGAGTATGATTAACTGTTCTTAATGGGTGGCGACACATCAGAAACCTTTTTCAGATGAGTAGTTGAGCAGTCTATCTACATAATAGGTCATCATGTTGATTGATTTTTGCACAAGATTTTCACTTGGTATAGGAATTAGTAACTGGATGATTAGATATGGTATGGTTTTTTGTAATTGATTCTGGATTGATCGTGTTTTATTGTGGAACAAGGCCGTGGTTACACTGATTTACTTCAAATAAGGAAGGATAGACAATTAGGAAAGTTAGAATGAGCGATTTCGAGAGTGGCAGAAGCAGTTGAAACTCAGACTTTTCATTGAATTGTGCTTAGAGGCGCACCAACAACAAAGACTTCGTCTGGTGAAGTGCTACGGTAATGTTGTTTATAGTAGAAGAAGAATAGTTCTAGCCACATGGATGATGAAAAAAAAATCCGAGAACGAGGGTTTTACTATCACAACCGATGAGAAATAAGAGGTTAGAGTACAAAAAAGTCACACATGCACACCGATGGAGACGGAGAACAAAGAAATCTTGCCAGCTGCGTGCACAATTTTCGAAACAGAAAACACCATCTACCCACCATCTGTGATTACAGACAATAGTGTGTACTTTTAGACTTTGAGGAAGGCGAAGCCAACGAACTTCAGCTATCAATCTTCAAAAAAATATATCAACATTCAGAAAGTTTTCAAAAAGGTTAGTTCATAATACTAATTATTGAATGGAGAAGTGGCAAAGCTTGTCGAAACCTAGCCAGCTGTCAAACTGAGACGATCACACTCTTGCGTTTACAAGGAGCATAGAAAGTGGAGAGAATCATTCGCGACTTCCACTTAGTGTGCCCACATTAAGTCAGGAATGATGGATAATGTTATCTCATCGATCCCTCTTTTAATTTTAATTTTTTTTTGAAAGTCAGTGAAGTACTGTGTATCATTCAGGCTCTCTATTAATGAACCTGAATTTGCAGAACACGGTGCAAGTCTCATCAACACACCTATTAGATTTTGACATTCCATCTTTCAAGGTGGACAGCCCTTCAATTAAGTCATAGCAAAGAAGCGGAGCAGAATACCGGACGTACGATGTTATGTCAGCAAAATAATCTCCGGCAAAGAAAATTAGTACGACAAACCAGACCACTAAGAAACCCTGGAGAGCAATAGATCACTTCCTCGACTTTCATCGCAGTACATGAGTGTTTGACCACGTTGCGATGGAAGCTCATTGCCGATCACGCGTCAAGTTTTATCCACAACCATCGTTAAGAATGACAAACGCGATGTGGAACATACTGAAGTAGGAATCATGACTGGGAGTTTTGAGCTATATTGATTTACTGATTAAATCCTTTCAATTGAGTAGTTTTCTTCTTCACATGACCCAGCCTCACACCTCTAGGCACATCTCAGCATTTCTCGCATTTATTTTGTTCCCTTGTAATGATTATCAATGAAGGTTCATAAACTTGGGTATGGGTTCGACTTCTGCTCGAGATATCAATGCGAGTGTCGTTGAATGCTGCTCGCCTGAAATCTTTGAAAAGTCTTAGTGCCAGTGTTGTCGTGTTACAATTGGATTAGAGGGAGCCACTTTGCCTCTGGCAGGTGTTGCACGGATTCCCTTACGCGCGCCGAATGCGTGAAAGGCCTGAAAGACTTGAGACGACGTGACAGAGCCACCACTTTGTTCAAAAGGCATCGCTAGTACAGAGTCACTCGCTTTATTGCTAGGTATTGTTTGCCCAAAAAAGGGCAGCGTTCGTGAGGATACAATTTCTTTCAAATACCTTCTTTTTTGTTGGAAAAAACTGTGGAGATTCCATCGGTGCTTGTATAGATAGAGAAGTGAACATGATGAACAACACGGTATCAAATTTGGGCAAAAGCACGAACGTTAGGTTGAATGTCACTCGGCGTTACAAGCGCAAGTGGTATTATATGCTAGGTTGTTTTGAATGTGTAATCAAATATTAAGAAGCAGAAGGAGATGAGCGCCTCGGGGAGCGTTTGAGAGCATTGAATGTTCCTGTTTCAACGCATGAATCAGAATGTTGGTCGTTAAAAAAGAATGGAAGATCACTTGATCTTATTGAAAACACCGTCAACAGCTCATTGTGAAGAGCTTCCTATTACCGAAAGAAGGGAAAGATTCCGAAATTTTGAACATCGAAATTCATCGCGTTGGAAGCGGCGTGAGTTGTGTTCCGTGCACATGTGTTTGCTTGGCCTTCTCTGAGCAGAGTACAGGCGATACACATTATACGTTTCAGATAGACCTTCACTGCTACATTTTTATATGCGAATAATCATCTGATGCGCCTCTGCTAACTACGTAAAATCAAATTACAACATAAATTTTCGAGCAAATATATAGGATAAAATCTCAGATATCACGATAGCATTAATCTGTATTTACTTTTGACACATTTTCTGCACAAGTCCAAAAAAGACGCACTTTGATCTAACAAATACAAACAGGAATGAGTTAAATACAAATCTTTTGAATTCTTAGCGCATAATTTAATAATGGTTTGTGAACTCTTTTTATCCTTAGGGTTTAGAGGGCTCAAGAACGGCCTCATGCCATTTATAAGGATCAACTGAAAGCTTAGTTGAAACAAACACATGCAGATATCTTCGAAAACGTGTAGGAAAACTTGGTATAAGCACCTTTGTTGTTGCGAGTGACAAAAACTGGAAAGTCGAAGATACTGACAAAAAATGCTTCATGATCCGAATGACGACGAAGAAAATCGTCGTTTTAGGCTGATATCAACACTCCTTATACTGGACCTATCAAATCGTGGCTTGCATTAGAGAATGCGTCGACGGTTTGGTCAGCTTTTGAACCATGCTGAAACCTTGCAGCTATACTTTCAGAGCCAAAATTGCACCAGATGAGTCTTGATGCTGATTGGTTAACAGCTGATTTTTTTCCATAGAACCTCCTATGCCCTACTCGCGCAATCATTACGAAGAAATGCGTTTGTTAAGTAGGAAAATATGCCAGAAACTCACAGGCTGTGCCTGTTTGTTTGTTTAACAGAAATATTAACCCTTTCCTACGGAGCGCATAGCGACAGATCGCACTACTAATCCTAAGGAGAATAAACAAACTGAGTTGTGAAGCTCTGCTATACCTATCGTGATCGTCGGACTCCCGATCTACCTTCTACCACTCTTCAAATATCTCGAAAACTTCTCTGCAAAAAATGATTGGAGGTCAAGACGCAAACGAATTTACTTTCATTCAACTTCATTATCTCCAGACGCATAACTTTCCATGCAGTGATGTCAATAAGCTTTTTCTTGTTGGCAAAAAATGTGAAATCTAATGGTGTTATTTCGATGAATAAACTTTGTTTTGAGTTGGGACATTCCACTCTAAAAGTGCACGTTGAACTGCGATATTGCCTCACTGAAAACCTACTAGTATTTATTCTCGTGTCTGGCATCGAGGCAGAGTGAAAGAAGAATTTCGATGTTCAGAACCACGGTGCTGATAGCCTAAATAGTGTTGGTGCTAGTTCAAATTAATACAAGAACAATACTTGCGTTGTGCAGACGAAAATGAATTTCTTTTCATTCGTCCTCCGTTTCTAAATGTTTTGACGATTAACACGAATAAAAAAAGAATAACATGGTTTTGAAAATGGTTACATCTCGAAGTCGAAAACTGAGCCAGTTAGCATGTTGGCGAGTGAGTTAACTGTTATTTCAACGCAAAGCTAATTTGAATATGGTATGGATGCGGAGGACGACGTCAAGTATATTCAAAATATTCATAAGCAGGAAAAGATGAGTTCCTCTTTAGTCCCTATTGAATGACTAAATAACTCAAAATATCAAGAAGAGATATAGTGGTTATTCCATGACGAATATCACTTCCAATGACAAAATCTCGTTTCTGCTTTGTTGGACTTCTCTTACAGTAGCGTTCTTCATACGGTTGTGCATTGGTGTTTGCATGCTTCATATGACGTGTCCATCGGATAGTACATTCACTCTGTCAAGACCATGCAATCAAGTGAAGAAGTAGTAACTCGATGTTATATTGAGGTTGTAATGAAGAACATTCACGGCCGCTACGAAAAATCTTCACAAAGTAAGTTACAGACCGACTATTTCTTGAACTCATCGTTCCTCAATAACTCTTTGAATTTTCCTACTAAGCCTGATACAACGTTTTCAAAGTCTCAGTTATTCAAACAGTTGGCGTTTCGGCAATTTCGCCGCTTCTCCTTCTCTCCAGGAAAGCGAAACTGCCGAAAACGTCTTTTTCAAACTACCTGAAAGGATACCCAGCTCGATCGGCGAAGCGCAATCATTAGTCACGAAAAACAAGAAGAGTAAATGTTCTTTGTCAAAATCAAGGTGATCGTCGCACTCTATAAATTGATGTGGTCTGTAAATGAAGACTTTATGGCAGCTTGTCCCTCTTCTTGATTACCGGAATACGTTCATACATTTGGAAGAAATATTAGAGAAGTGGAGTGAAAATGAATTCAAAGCCGCAGTATCTAGGAAGAAATGAAGGAAAGCCTGTGAATTTGATCAAAGCATCCACGGCTAATAATTGGATTGCGCATTCTCATTATTACCAATAGTTTGGGGATTTATGCATGCATGGTGGGAATGAGGAGCAGTAATGAGAAAACGGGAAGAAACAAAAGACTAGCTTGGCTTATCGACTGACGGTGAAAATTTTTCCAAGACTTAGTGACTATGTTCCGCTGTCAGAAAAAAGTTTAGTACTCCGATATCTGAACGATTGTTTGGGAAATATGCTAAAGAATTACATTCGCTGTAGCTTTAAAGAGATAAATAACAAGGCAACACCTTCAGTCGACTGTCTAATTTACTTGTTATCATTAGCTCCAACATTTTCGTTCTATAAAACTCCCAACTATAATAAGAAATGATCATGTTGTATTAGACAGCTCAAAATTAAAGTGACAAGAAACATAAAAGACTGCATTCTGGTAGAGAAAATATGGGAGCCCGGTCGGCTCTGACAAAAACATTTTCTGTGCTCTCAAAAATTGTTCTGTAAATGCAGTGGTTTACAAGCTTATAATTGTTTGGATCACTGAAATAAAATGTAGTTGAAAATAAAAGTTTTATACAGTTCAGGATTGCCTAAAATAATGGTGAGTATGGCATTTGTGTACATAGTTCATTTAAGAACAAATAGATTTCATAGCAAAGGATGGTAATTATCCCGTTCGGGAGGACGCATATTTTCAAAAATATCCGAATTTCTAGAGGCCTTTTCCACTGCGCAGTCCTAACCTAAATTTCAAATAATTGTTTTGGAGCCCAATGCTTCCAATACTGTGCTTGGTTCGTGAAAAAGGCCTTCTTAGTGTGCTGAAACGTTCGGTTTGATTTATTTATAGGCAGAAGAATCTGTAGATCGAGTTTTGCCAGACTCTTAACGTTGTTCGGTAGCCCAAACATTGGCTAATCTGAAAATAAAATTGGATTTAATATGAATCTCCCTAGAAAGCTGTGGGAGCAAAAGAAGATTATATCTTACTCCTAAAGTTGCTCAATTTTCAAATGGCGCTCTGTATAACTTTATAGTGACAATATGAAGAGAAAATGAAAACTAGTATCTGTAGAACTATAGAATACGCGGAGAAATAACTTCTTCGTAAATAAGGAAAGTCGCGCCTTTCCGAGGCGCCACTTAAAATCGCTGCGCTCTATACCATTCGAGAGGCAGGCGATTTTTGCTATTTATCTTGAAGTTTGGCAAATTTATGAAAAATTTTTTGGATGTACAAGTACTCTCATATGGTATGAATTTCTCCATCCAATTATGTTCCTTCGGTGATTATGTCTTCGTCTGCAATATGTAATGCGTTCTCCGCTCTTGATGACGTTTTCAGAAACTAAACAAAGTTTCAGATTTTAAGTTTTCAAGGTATTGAATAAGTACTGAAACTCTGTTCAGAAGCCGTCTAAACACCCTAAACAAGTAGAAATGCGCGCCAAAGATAAAACGTAACCCTATCTATGCAGTCACAGCTCATTGAAAAAGCATTCTGAAATATCAAATACAGTATTGAAATTGCTAAGACATAGGCTACTAAGTTATTACTACATATTTCAAGAAAACGAGAAATACTCTGTCTCAAACACATTAACCTTCTTTCCCTTCTCGCAGAGAGCAGGAGTAATTTCAGGCATAATACCAAAAGGGTGATACCCCTCATTTCCTTGGAGCTAGCCGAACCAAGAAAAAAAAAAGGGCCCTTGGGCCTGCCTGAGTCAGTTACTCATGATTAACTAGATTAACTACCAATGGTCTATAGCCTCTTTGTTGCTGTAGACTGTTTCTGAGGAATGAAATGCGAAGTCTCCTATAAAATTTTTCCAATCTACAATGTCTTCTAAAGTGCGAGGCTGTATGATAATTCTATGGGAAGACAAACCTTGACATCAAAGTATTCAAGAACGCTGTTAGTGGGACAGCAAGCGATATAGAAGGCAGAACCTGTGGTATCCGATCTAGAAAAAATAAATTTCAAGATCTGTCTGTTAACTGGAAAGCGATATCCGGCATGAGTCAAGAATGAGAAAATATCACTGCAATAGAAATATGGAATCCGAACAAAGTGATTCTATAAGGATTGGTTTTTCCGCAGCCGTGAGTTGTTTTATTGGTGAGAAAAACAGCACTGAGAGCTCTAATAATGCTGATCGTGACAGAATTTGTACAAAATTATTGACAGTTGAGAATAGATGTGTTATAGAGACTGCTGCTGTTGAGACCACAAAATCGAAACGAATGGCGAACGATGTACTTTTTCAATTATTCATTTGCTTGTACTGGTAAACAGAAGCCACTTGAACATGTTTTCTACTCATGCTCATCAGAGGTCTCAGAAAAAGTTGTTTTGAACAGTAGAAAAGAAAGCGAAAGGAAGGTGCAACGAAGGGCGTCTAGCATTCAAAAAACGCACAGCAGTCTTTCACATATGATGTCATGCTCAATTCGAAAGTTCAAATATTTCTTCAAGATTACGTGAATTCAAAATCTGATTATGTTTCGCATGGCAAATATTTGCTTGAAGGAATTTCGCATTATTCATACGGTCCAGGATTTGATATCCTTCCAAAACTCCTAACTTTGCAAATTTTCTCAATTTTTTTCAAGGTCACTTTGAACCATTATTTGGATAATCATGTAGTATTTCGTGGAGTTTCAATGAACGTTTTATGCTTCCAAGAACGTCTTTCAAGTTTCATCTCAAAAAGTTGATTTGCGCGTGTTCCTTTCCAATTTTTTTATGCAAGTAGATTCACAGTTGACAACCCGCCAGAAACAGGCTTTTGAGCCGTTTGCATAAGGGTTTTTTACGTAATAAAAGCAGCATTTTCATTGTAAATGCGCAACGAGAGAACTACGAGTCCCTGCCGTAATCGTTGTGTGCTGAATATCATTAGGAATACTCAAGGCTCGGAATAATCCAACTTCCTTATGAATAATTTACGAGAAGAAAAGAAATTTTCGCTGTCAAAAGTACGGTCATTAGTTTTCTACTGGGTGGAAGATTAGGCCTTAAAGCGTTAAAGTGCAATGAATGAGTAACAGTAATGCTAATTATGATAATAACTTGAAGAAAAGAAGACCAATGGATACACAGTTAATTGTTACAATTATAATGAACAAAACAATGAAATCGTTGCATCTTAATTTTCAAAACCATAAGGCAAATTAATGACAATGAAATACATCAAAATCATGGCAAGTGACAATTTTGCTGAAATAGAAACAGAATGGAAAGCTTGGACTGCCTGAAGATTTATGACAACGATTTGAGAACATAGTCGAGATCAAAACGATGACGACATGTGATGGAGAAACAGTGCTGATAATAGAAAATAATTAGAGAAGAAAATCCGAATGTGGTTTCTTTCAGCAGCGAAAACTTCGCTTACCTCCGATTGTGGGTTTTGTCTCCAATTCATCGTCAGTACGGAGCAATATGTGAAAGCTTTTCTGAATGCTAGTGTTTTCTCACTGAATAGACACGAGGCTTTGAACTTTGTTTGTTTAATGCAATATTAGCTGACGGGGAAAGGTCAAGCTCCATTCCAATGTTCGCAACCACGTACCGGCATAATCTTAATAGAAAACTTCAAAGTCTAAATACTAGCTGCATTCGACATAAAACGGCTTCTTCATTCTATTTTTTTTCCTTTCTATTTTTCACTTCCTTCCTCCTTTCTCTTTTCTTCTTCTCCTTCTTCATGCTCGTACTATGAATATTCGTGCTATAGTAATATCCATGCTCGTGCTGCAGGAGAATCAATCAGCTTTGAGGGATGTTCCATAATAAATTGTATACAGCCAAACAGAAAGCTTTCGGAGTTGATCAACCCAAACAGGAAATTCATCAAGCCGTTTGCATAGATGACTGAATGTATGTTAGACGTACACAATTACTAATTCTGGCACACCGATGTGTAAAGTCAGTGCTGTTACATCTTCACACAAATGTGGTAGGGATTTACCAGACACGGTAGGGGGGGAGGAGATCGTGAACTCGTGAGGTCTTTTCAAACCAGCGATTTATCCAATATGTATGTACAGAGCATTCCGACCTCTGCGCTACACGATCTGAACACGACCGTTCACAACGATCTGAACTGTTATTAGCTCAGACCGCACGCGGCGCAGGATTTCAACTTCGTTGTAAAAGTGTTAAGGACTCTCATTCACTTTCAAAGAACGCCTTCAGCTCTCTTACTTTCTCCTATTTACTAGGCAATGACAATTTTTCAGTGGTGCAACGTGCGTTCTTTATAAATTCCAGAGCTATGTTCACTTGAAAACCGTTAATACCATTACTGGTCAGTTATTTGTTTCTTGGAAAAAAGGCTGTCATACAAGTTGCGAGAATCGCTTATAGTCTGTAACATCCAATGCGGATAATTACCGCAGTAATGTTATTTGATTCCACAGCTGCTACTCTCTTCATGCCCATGACCGCCATTTGCACCTTAGTGAGAGAAAAACATGATGGCTTTCAGGAGCAGAAGTTTTTGGATTTGAGACAAAACTTGTCCTGTAGCCTCGATCTAGCTCTTCAGGAAGCGACAGTATATTCACAGAGATCACAGCGTCGTTTGTCCGAACTTTTTTTTTGCATTGCCTGCTGCTTGAAAAATTTTCTGCAGCTCAAGTTCCTTAATAGCAGTATCGGGTGTTGCAGCTGTCAATCTTCTTTCCCTTTTTTTCCTGTAACTCATTTCCGTGATGGAAATTCTATCCAGAATAATTATTCAGGAATATTTATTCGAGTTGTGCCCACTATTTAAGTCTTTCTGCAAGAATTTTATGCGCAACAGTCCGTTCTCAAGTGAAATGTCAGATATACAAAATAAGAATCTGTGCAAAAATGTTCTCATCATGCACGACTCGTTCTTCTGTTCTGAGTGCTTATTAAAGCTGGATTGAAGCTTATGCATGTGTCGAATTTTTGCACGAAGCAACACGTTACTCAGACATCGCTTAGAGCGATGGCAATGCAACGATGTCATGAGAGCTTGACTTATGTTTTTGGTAAGTCGTCCGAAAAACTACTGCCAGCTTTTTTTTACGTACATATGGCATAACGGCCGACAAGATGAGCAGATGTGTTTGCGATTTCCATCGCATAACTGCATTTGCTCTTTCATGTTTTCTAAATACTACCAATGATTACTCGATCAAGGTCCATATTCAAGATAGATCACGGCAGTGGGCGATAACCGCATGAAAAAGTGATAAATTAAAAATGGATTATGCAACTCTCAACTAATGAAGCAGAGCCATTATAATGTCCGAGCCAATAAGTATATCGTTGAAACCATAATACTCTACTTTCAAACTTTTGAAACTGACAATGCTGAGAGATTCAGAGATCTAAAACAGGAACAAGTTCTCCTTTTGTACGATAATGCCTCTTTTAAACGGAGCATGTCATATATTCACCATACCATTTATATAAGCCTTTCGAAGAATCGAGTTTTGCAAGATTTACATGGAAGGTGAATGCTTCGATAACCAATTTCGAGTCCTACCTTGTAATCAAAATTGGTAAAGAAAATCAGAAGATTTATAACTGGGCCGATTAGGAGCACTAACTCATTAAATTCAATGCGTCGCACTGTCGATAATGGCTTATTCCTTAAATCCTGGGTTGCAGACTACTGTGCACTTTAAATTTACTTCAAAAAAAGCACTGGATTCAACCAGTCTTTATCTGCCGCGTGAAAAATTGACTGTTCTAAATTCTTTCTATTTTGACTGCCACTTGCAGTTGTATGATGTTATACTATACCCAATATGTGGAGTGCTGTGCAAAAACGTTTGCGTCAGCCGGGTTTCGAACCCAGATCTCACTCTTTCCGGGAGCGTATGCTAACCATTGCACTACCGACCCACCAGCACTACGCTCTCGGAAAGAGTGAGATCTGGGTTCGAATCGCGGCTGACGCAAACGTTTTTGCACAGTACTCCTCATATTGGGTAACTGTTCTATTATTGTAAGAAGTCATAAAGAGTTATCTTACTCAGCAGACGAGGTTAGTAATATATGCAGCAATGGTAGTAGCAGTAATGGCAGTTTCGTGACTGACATATCGACAAACTTTACCTTCTCCAAAACCTGGACGTACACTGCGTCAGACAATTTGAATAACTTTGTGTATTATCAAAATTTTTATATACCGCTTAGATATGAGCTAAAGGATCAAGTGGTGTAAAGGCGCTATGTTTCACGTGATGATAAGGCACTCGTTCTTTTGGACCATTCATGAATTTTCACCATTTATCCAAAACGACAAGCTTCTAAAAATCATTAGCAGTAGTAGACAACCGTATCATAGTGAATGTATTAGAACATGCTATCTGCATAATCCGATATAGAGCAGAGGGAAGCAAATCAAGAATTCTATAAGTTATTGTCAATCCATCCTGCAACAGTTGATCTAAGATTAGCTAGTACATAGCACAAAATAATGGTAATTTACTAACAGTTGATTGTCGACTGAAGACAAATTACTGTCACTCGACAGTCAGTGTCAGGCGGCCACCGATCTGTGTAAGAGGAGATAGCTACGTGAGGTGTTTCATTCAAACACGCTTCACTGAAGAAAATCCGCCTGGAAAGGTCATAGAGTCACCATAGAAGAAGCCAATCATTGTAGAAACAGTTAACTAAAACCATCCTCGAGGAATCGAAGATATCGAAGCGCCGGTCGAATAGCAATCATGCCACCCTCGTTTAAGCTTAAACAATTAGGAAACTATCTTCATTATCCATACCAAGATTGAATAAAAGTCGGTTTAGTAAGCCATTCACACCGGTAAGGATCAAACACGAAAGGCCAAAGTATGGACTCTCACTGGTGTGGTAGATAGACGAGAGCTCCTGAAGACAGTAATCACAGGGTGCCGTAATATATCGCAAACAGACTTCGCTATGACCTTGGCATAATTAACTAATCATATCTGATAATTATTCTTCAAGCCAACATGTCATGTGCTCTATTATGGGCACCTGTACAGCCCGATACACGTGTTACGGTTTTAGCAGCTTCGTCAGTCAGGCATGCCTTTAGTCTTTAGCCAATCCTGTCGAGGCGAAAACCCATTCCCACCTAAAGCAGGCAACGACGTACAATTTACAAGTGCCGTCAAGTGAAATAAATTGCTAGTTGTTGTTATGTTGTAATGCAATGTTTGTACATCTGGATTGCTCTTGGGTGGTGTTTTTGGAACTATACACCGTTCATTTCAAGTGCTTTCTTGGGACTACACTCAAATTTTGAACTCAAAATTACCAGCCAAGAGTTGTCGAGTGTACAAGATTGTCAATTTAGTGGTTTATTTTGATTTGACGGCACGTGTAAATTGTGCATCGTCGTCTACTCTATGTGACGGGTTGGGTTCTCCGAGAGAATTGGCTATAGACAAAGGTTCTCCTCGATTGAAGAGGCTGCTAAGGTCGAAACACGTGTATCGGACTGAACGAGTGCCCATAACAGATCACATGACATGTTGGCTTGAATAATAATTACAGATACATTGAAATTTGAGCGTGGTCTTCAAAAAAGCACTCGAAACGAACGGTACAACCAATCATATTTTTTGTGTTGAATAAGCCTGCGGAACGAAAACTTAATAGAGATTTTTATTCGGTTAACGTTTTAAACGCGTTAGATCGTCTTCAGATGGCTTGAGTCGATCGTATACCGCCGTTGGTCCTCGTTGTGGAACTTCGCCTTCGTCTCGCTTGCGTCGAACCTTCCTGCAGTGAAACATTGCTCGAATAAAAAGCCTCACTAGGCTAGCTCTATGCAGCAGATATCGTATTCTAATTAGCTATGCTTTGCTAATTACTTATTCATCCACTGATAGTGATAACATACTTATTCTCGCCTGGCGATCTATCCCGCAGATCGATCTATGCATATAAGGAACGCGCCAACTGACGTTCTCCATTCGAGCGATGCTCCACAGGAAGTAGATTCGACACAAGCGGGGCAAAGGCAAAGATCCACAACAAGAACGAACGACAGTGGACGATCGGCTCGAACTATCAGCTTTGAAGACAATGAAACGTGCCGAAACGTAGGGGTCCAACAAAAACCTTTATCAGCACCTCGTGCTAGTGGTTTAATCAGCGAAGAAAGTATATACCTTTTCTATCGACCGCTTTTTATAGACCCACTCAAAATGATATAATCCGATAAGGGTGAAACATGTTCTGAGCTGTTAAGTCTAGTGCAATACAGACCTGTTTCCTCCTATTAGGAATCATCAGTAGCACCTGCCCTCTGTATAGCACAGACCTAACAGCTTAAAACATGTTAAATCCTTATCAAATTATATCATTTTGAGCGGGTCTATAAAAAGCGGTAGATTAAAGAGGTATGATTCATTGTTATAGCTACGAGCTCGACTACCGGTAACCACATGTCAGGTAACTCCATCATCTGACTATTTCTTTATAGAGGTTTATTTAAGCTCAAAGGATTGGCTGAACTGAGGGAGGGTGCTACTGATGATTCCCAAAAACACGAAACAGGTACCTGTATAGCACTAGACCTAACGGCTCATGACATGTTATATCCTTAAGAAAGTAGTCACGGATTCGAAGCTCACTGACGTGTCAAGTTTCGCTCCTATCTCAGAATTTTTGAACGCTATTCTCATAGTCTTCCGTGAAACAAAATAGGCATCAAACGGAGGTTAAATACTCTAAGTTCTAAAAAACTCGCATTCCTTACACAGCGCTGAAATAAATAACGGACTATTTGCAAAAATCACCACCACCATGTAAAATGTGTCTTGCTTACTTGCACTCTAGACATTTCGGATAACAACGGGAGTCCGTGATGAAGAGCTGGAAGTACCATAACGCTGATATCATAGAATCCCAAAGGATATCATGGCCACTAAATATTGAGCTATGTAAATGAAGCTAAGTGGCTTCAGACTTTCAAGCCAAAGTCGAACTCATAAACGAAAATTTCCCTCCTAAAATGCGCGACCTCTAAAATAAAAGGTCCTTCGAAAATTGATGCAAAATTTGTAGAAATTTTCCTTGTATGTGCTTTAGTAACCACTTTTTTTAGAATGTTGTACTATTGTATATCGATACATGATTTGATTTATGCAACGAGTATTTATATCATAAAGTAATTGATGGTTTTGCCAGGTCTCATCGGTTGGAAATCGAAATGCCAAGACACGGTGCTTGCTGACAGCTTGACAGATCAAATCGCAAGAGGAGCAATAGCAAAACAATCTCGGTAGTGTAGTGCTCACTCCTGTGCTTCCGAGTTCTGTATATCATAACACTGCTATAAAAGCGATAAAATGAAGATTTTCTGTCGATTTTAATGTCAAGACAGTCGTTTCGGGAAATTTACTTTTACAAATCCAAACTCGGAGTGATAAGTTGGAAGGGGTTCGAATCAAAGGCATACGAATCAAAGAAAACGTAGCAAACGAAGAGTACGATGTTGGTTTGCAGAAATTCGTGGCAGCGAATTCTTCGTTAACGATGAGAAGATCACAAATGTGATTCTAGAGCTATACATGTAACTGTTAAAAAAATTCTGTGCATTCAATTTAAATGTTTGATCAACTTTGGAACATTTATAGGGCATTAAAAAGTGAAAAGGCTCAGAAGTGATTGTTTACAAAATGAATGGAATTTCTGGAAAACCACTGCTTCAAAGCACCGCCGGAGACCCTTGTGCAATAGGAACGTCTCACTTCCTGACTGTATTGTGATGGACGACGACATCTGGGTCCTCATGATAACGAGAGACGATCAGCCCAGTTATTCCATCGCAATATTCTGGATAGCTGGATTACGCCTAAGGAAGTCTCTGCTGACGGTTTGATGAGATTCTGTTTGTCTAATCCAATACAGCCTTCTGATCTGAGTAACCAATTATGCCAAAAGGCGTCCGAAAGTCGATGAAGTACATGAATGGCGCCAGGGCAGTGTTTTTCTTTGTCGGTTAGAAACGAAAGTATCCTTCTCGGCGACATCACGGAACCACACGTTTCACAACCAGGCTCTGCGTCATCGGCCGTGCTCGCATCATTTCTCGTCTTCCTTCTCGAATGTCTTGTCCAACTATCTCACGCGAGGAGTGCTTTAGGGATCTAGGCAAAGATGAAACTCCCTTCAAGGACCTCATCGCATCCAGAAGTTAGTTAACTGGTTCAAATACTTGTTTACCTTTCGAAAAAAATTATATGAATGCAAACGACATCTATCCTGATCACGACGTTTACTTTGAACTCAGATTATCAGCTTGATACTCATAGTGAAAAATAAATACATTTGGTTGATTTTATTCTCAAGTATCCTCATATGAATATGTCTGAGAAGAGAAAGCTGAGCTCATAACAGGCAAGTCGTTTTCCGGTTTTTGTGACGTATAATATGAAAGCAAGAACTGTGGAGGAAAGAGGACGAAGAGATCCATCTCTATCAATTCTAGATAGTTACCTTCTACATCAGATCTTCGGCATGATCTTTTAGTAGGTATACTATGGGAATCTTTTCAGATTTATTTCTATCTGACCGCTCATAGAGATGGTATGATGTTGTAATACACCCAGTGGTGAAGAGTGATGTGCAATAACTTTTGCTTTGGATGGGATTCGTAACCGCATTTTCGTGCAACGGTTCAGCACGCGTTCACGGATCGGGTGAAATGTGGGTTCGAATCCCACCTGACGTAATCTTCTCAGATTCTAGTAATTTTCCAGAGCTAATCCTTTTTGAGCTTTAGTAGGAGTTGGCGGTAGGGCTTCTTATTTACATCCACGCTCGTGCACATCAAAATGAGCGACGTGAACATGAAATGGCAATGTGTAGAAGTCAATCATCCGAGTTCATCTTGCCGCTTCCCTATCACAACTGACCCCTTATACATCAATTGAGAGCTGACCACCGCGCTGCGTGTAATTTTGGATTTAGGCAATTATGTTCTCGCTTAGTTATTTTAGAAAGTATAACAATTCTCCAATTTTGCATTGATAATTTAGTCAAAGTCTTCACATATTTATCACAACGATAATATTTCTTTCGACAGAATTTTGTTTTGAAATCATAGAAGAGTAGTGGGAGAATGCGAACTGAATGTCCAATAAAGAGTGTTTATGAGCGATTTGGAGCGTTATCGCTAGTTATGGAACAGTCGATGAAGAAATGTCTCGTCACTTATCGTACTTTTCATTGCTCTCTTCTCTACAAATCCTTTCAAATCCTTAGAAAAATCTATATTTTTTCTTAGAATTATAACCGATAGTTTCTTACTTTAAAATTTTGGACTAACTGAGATTTTGAATCTCTATGCATTAGTCATGAACTTTTTATCTATTTGTTGAAGCCAAAAGGATGACCTTGAAGTACAACTATGTGTCACCCATTTTTTGTTGGAGTCTTCCTAGTTTGAGAAAGCGAAAACGGCGAGAATGAACTCATAACTTTTGAGTATTTTGATAAGCTATATCGAAATCACAGATTTGAACTGTACCTCTCAAAACAGTCAACTTCTGATTCTTAAGTAGTTGATTGAAAGTCACACTTTCTCATTTTATTCTTCTATAATGCTATTTACCGATTGAATTTTCTATAAAACAATGTTAGGAGTATTTAGCAATGGATAAGCGTATGATGTGCCCCATTAGTTAGTCAGTTGCCTTATCGAATGACTTGAAGCGACCCATACCCTGTCCATCTCCAATGTAGCTCCTCAGTCCTTGAAATAGGTCGCCTTCTTTATCAGAGCTCTGTGTTTACAAATATGCACCATCGTCGTTGCAGTTCTATTTTCACTAGTTAATCTTCCATTCTCTGTCTACTCTGTAAGTTTGGTTTTCTTTCATTCCTGAGCCATCCATTGTCTAGCATCTTGATCGAAATCTATGTTACAGTGCGTTTGTCCGAAATCAAAAAATAGAAGAAAAATAGTGACTATGCCAGCAGAGCAAAGCTCTGATAGGATACTTCTATCAAAAAATGTCGTTTTTATTCGAGTCCGCACTACTACTGAGCAGAGAGAAATAGTGGACTATTATAGCTAGATAACATTGCCTTATCGGATCCCCCTCTCCGAAATCCAAAGCACAGTGCGGCGTGATGCAGTTAACCATAACAATGTGATGTGCACTGTGATGGGAGTGCTCATGTAGAACGGACACAGCTCATAGCTGACCGTCAAGTGCATTCTCACTATAACAATTGTGCCAAACTGTTCAAAGATTTTTTCATAGCCAATATGGAAAGAATGCGAGGTAGACAAAACTCTGCGAAGGCCTTGAATTTTAGGAACGTTTAGGAAGTGCGCCATATGACCCAATACCGTTTTGAAAATGTTTGTTTATTTGATCTGGGCTTCTTCAGAGTCTTTTACTTGTCTAAACTAACGATAGTCATGAAAAGTTCGTTAGTCGAGTGTGATAAAATCATTCAAAGGGATAGTTCCATTCGTAAACTTTCTCGCCAGTGGCCGTGTGTGGGTGCTCTGTGAGTTCCGAGCGTTCTTGTTCAACAGCTTATTTTCACGATAGTTCCGTGATGTCTTTATGGTTGATTTCTCGTGGGTAAGGAGGACTGATTATATTTCCCACTCTGTAACAATCTCGCTCTAGATGCTTCTAACAGTTATCGGACTTCCCAAAAAGTGTGTGAACTGATTTTTAAAATTCAAGAATTTATTTTCCTTGAACCGATGTTAGTACGTGATACGGAGTTGCTGAGAAGTTTTACGTCTCACAAATAATGACGGTGTCATCAAGTTTCCCACCGTAAATATTACTTGTTGATGCGATTTTTCAAAATAATGTTTGAGCAGAGGCTTATAGAAGTGACATGATTAGATGTGTGCGGGTTACGACGCTTCGATGATCCACATACTGATGTGAAATATTTTGATGGGTTTTTAATTTTCTAAAAGACTTCTGAGTGTGATTATCAAGGTTTTTTCACTTATCGTTGAAGGTACTAGGCGCACTTGAAAAGGGAAAACTAAAGGGAATATTTTTTGAATAAAACAGCTTCCAGCGGTGGTGTGATATTACAATTATACATCCAGTAAGATTGAGTGGTATGCAAAGCTTTGAGAGTCAGGAAAAGTGCAAACCCGCATTTTACTCTTTCCGAAGGCGGTTATATATGATTATACATTTATCCAATATCTGCCAGCAAGACTGGTTACAACGTCAAAAACGGTTTGTGAAGTCAAATTCTTAACGTTAGGTTGCTGAAAATCGATGTTTTATGATGCAGAAAGAGTGATGGCAGAACAGAGGCCCCGGTAGTGCAATGGATAGCATACCGCCGCGCAAAGCGTGAAATGCTGGTTCGAATCCCGTCTGACGTTCAAGGTTTTGCATATTACTCAATATTGAATACTTGAGGCAGTTGAACTGAGCGTTAGAAAGCGGACTAGAGAAACATAGTGAGATTGCGTAAATGGCGTCTACCTACTTCATTAGGAAGAAATCAAGCTTTCGCAATAATCATCGAGGTGCCGTTTATATGCTGCAATGTTTCGTGCTCCTGCAGATGATTTGTCAATGCAGTCAAATAATCGTTTTGACGCGGATGTTTTGAATATCGAAAACGATTCCCTCTGAAACTTGAGACAAGCTGCACACTGATCGAATGTCTCGTCGACAGTACGCACTTGCTATCTGTCACAAAATCAACGTTAAGAGCACGCGATGACATCAAGTAGCCATTTTGTCTCGATTGTGTAGTTCTCTCGACGTTTCTCCGACTTCTTAAGCGAGAATTTCTCAGAAGCAAATGCACTTTCACAATGAAGCGTTGTGCGAACGAGACACTACAACAATCAAACTTCTGTGGAATGGTTGTATTTATTTATTAGCAGTTGAGCACATTTGATAATTAAAGTCGAAGTTTTATTTTCGTATTGAATTATGAGTCTAACATTGTTGTTTTTAAGATTCTCTGCCTTGACCTGCCTTCTCTACCGTTTTATAAGCATTATGATGAAGGAAATGCTACATAATACGTTTCAGAAATTATTCCTTCTGTTTTCCCACCAAGAGCTCCAAATTTTGCAATTGCAGAAGTCGTCCAAACACATGAATAATAAAGCCATCAATTTAACTTCTTATCTAAATCATCATCACGTGAACTTGAAGGTCGTTTTTCACTCTTTCTATTCATCTCTGCCGTAACATTTACTTGCGCTATGACCTCCTACACTCAACAAGCAAAACACTATACGGTGGCATCAAAGGATAAACGATAAACGATAAAGCTTCTGGCTCCGACCAATCTCTTCAGGAATGCGCCATACTTTCATCTTCAATTTTTAACTTCGTTTGAGCTGACTGAATGCATATCTGGCTTTCACAATGACTTAAGATGACCTGTTGTTTCATTATGTCAGTGCTGCTATCCTCCCAGATACGTCCGGTAGCAATTTACCGACTTCAAAAGGATGGACGCTTGGTGAGAACCTTCGAACACGTGTGCGACGCAGAGTACCTCTAACTACTCCACCACACTCGCTCTAGACTAGTAGCGTAGTCAAGAAAATTCTTTACAGCCTTTTCATTTTGAGAAAAACCAATGATTTTTAAGTTGTGTCAACTAAGATTTCTGATAGCTACTTCGGTTCATCAGTAGCACATGAATTTCACAAGCGACGATCTTGGATACTTTCGTAAATTGACTTTCGACCTTAAAGTGAACTCGTGAAGAGCTTTTTGATACACGTGTTTTGTAGAATGTTAATGTTTTGCTATTAATTAACACATTGTTTATGCTCCTCGCCAAGGTCATACCACATAGTTCAAATCGAATTGCCCGTCCTACGATCATTAGCTCTGCAGGCCCGACGCTGTTTCTTTGATGCTTATCTAATATGATAACAATCTTTTGAGGTCGTTCCAAAGATTTTTTACAGTATGAAGAATTCAATGCACATGTAATGAAATAATACTACGTCTTCCAGTTTTGAGTAAACAGCTCTGCTTATTGAGTTGTTACTTGAGAGAAAAATTGAGAGAACTTGCAATTTTTTACCAACATGACACGATTTTTTGTATTCTACGTCGGTAAATCTACTTTCTTTGGAACCGAGAACATATTCTTTTGCTGCCTGCCATGCGTTTTAGCAATGAATTTGTCCAGGTGAACATGGTTGTGACAACGAAATGTCCTTGATGTTCTCAGCCACTAATCCTGCTTCCAAAAATCCATTTCAGTTTATTTCTATGTTTGAAAAGAAAAAAACTTGCTAATACATTTGTTATGTAGGAGCGCTATGGAAAGATGTATCGTAAATTATAATTAAACGATTCCAGTGAGCACTCTAATCATAGACGAAACGTAATCAGTTTTTGAAAAATGTGGACTTTCGCTGATGTATCGAGACTTATAAGAAATAATAATTTAGTGCCCCAAATGTCATTTATATTAGACGCTCGCGATTCGTGATGTGTGGGCCAACACTTCTGGCAGTTTGCTTTCATGTTGGGCCGCAACATGAAGAGAGAGAGTTTTATCATTTCGAACAGATAGTTCAACGCCATCATCCAGAAGTTCATATAGAATAAAGTGAAGGCAAGAAAGCTGCAGTGGTGGGAGACTAAAAATCAACCTGTCTTTGGTGACGACGTGTAACTCTCCTGGCAGGATTTTTTCTAGAGAATCTTCTTCATTGTCAAAGTATTAGTCGAGGGAAAATGAGCTAAAACATGAGACCGAACTGGCCAAAGCGAAGCAGTCAAATTTCAAGTAGCAAGAGCGCGAGTTTTCGAAGGCCCTCTTATCCTAATGAACTCGTGATTTTTCAAGACAGCGTATTTTTACAGGTAGCATTACAGCACATTGATATCGATGATTCCTTTCAAGCCAACTGAAACAGAATTTTCCTCGAATAAAAAATCCCACCATACAAACTCTTTTTATTTAACCGTTTCTAGCGGTATTACGATGTTATAAGTATATCCAATGATGTAGAGTGATTGACAAAACTTTTGCGTCAGGGGCGACTCGAACACACATTTCAGACTATCCGGGAGCGGGTGCTTATCCTTTGCACTACAGACGAAATCCCTTCATAGCTTCTTACCTTGCTAGGTGGACATAGTCGGGGAAAATGAGCAGTGTGTCAGTCGAAAATCTTTCTCCTCGTCACGTTTTCGGAAGTATTCATTTATTTCGCTCTGTAACGAGCGGTCGTTGATATTGTCCTCTTGCCTAGAGTATAGAGCCTAGATATAGTCAGAAAGAATTTTTCAAGCCTTTTCTAGATTGATACGTTAGTGGCTTACGTACGTTTCGGCAGTCTCGCTCGCCTCACCAGAGCTACACGCCCGGCATGTCCACCTACTGGTAAAAGGGACGGGAAAGCGTTGTTAACATGAAGCAACTTGGAATTGCGGTCTTCACGATTTTACCATTCTATTCCAGCGATGACATACGGGTGTTATTCAGACCTGCACTTTACATTCAACTGATTTAAAAACCTTGTTATAAACATACGTCGTTAAGCGTCATACATAAACCTTGTTTTACGTAAGCCACTGACCTACCAACCTTGAACAAAAATTCTCTCTGACTGTATTGAATGTTTATAATAAGATTTTATGAACCACTTGAATGTAAGTATAAGCTTCATCAGAACATCGCAGCTCAAAGGACTACTACTTCTGTGTGCTATCGTCATGAAGTTTACTAAGAACAATTTCGAGCAATATTAAAGTTTTTCATGAGTTTAAGAAGAAAATAAAATTTGTGGGAATCTATGCCTATAGGGACTTGGTTTCAGATATCTCAGTGCCTTCAGTTTTAGCGAAAGTTTGGCTTAAAGTCTGCGAAAGTTCATGGAAGATATCAAGAAGCGCTGAGCCTTCGAGTTCATTGAGCTGTTAAGGTTACAACATACAGTCGATCCACCGATCATCAAATAGGTAATTAAAATGCCTATAAGCTCTAGATGAAGTCTTTTTGAGACCTGTCGATGTGTTCAACTGCCTTCTTTCATCCTTTAGACTCGTAGTTTACTATTATGCTACTAACTCGAAGGGATGAAAGGCTTGATTTATTCCTGATATTACGTCGAAGGAGCGCATGTGGGGCAGTGATTAGAGGTGCTCTGCGTCGCACACGAGGTCAGTGGTTCGATCTCGCGCTCATGGCTCACCAAGCCATCCATCCCACCGGGGTCGGTAAATTGGAACCAGATTGGTCTCAGACTTGTCTGGGAGGATAAGCAGCACTGACTCGGTTCAGCGAGAGGCCACCGCGAGTCATTGTAAAGGCCAGATATGCATTCAGTCACCTCAAACGAAGTTAAAAATTGAAGTCGAATGCATGGCGCATCCCTCAGGGATTGATCAACACCGAGAGCTTTATCCTTTATCCTTTATTACGTCGAATGAATGACTACGTGTGTTTTGTAAAGCATCTTCAATCACTGTGCTGCAAATGCCTCTTTACCTTTTTGAACAATTCATTCTTTGGGAAAATTTATTTGTTACCATTGCTTGTGCTTGGTAGTCTTTATTTCGAGTTTTTATATTCATGGATGAAAAATTTGGAAGTGTTTTGGAAATATTTCATTGAAGGCGCTGTGTTCGATTCGTGGACTCTACGACTACCATAGAAACCTATTCACACTAAAGTAACTTTTTTGGTACGGGAGACATTTCTTTACACTTACAAGAAAAAACGGAACTTTATCATCATATCCATTCAATCTGATCCATACTTGTATCACTTATTCGTGTATTCGTATTGTAGCTTGCAATCATATGAAAACAGCTGGCTTCCAAAAACTTCATTTTTCTCGTTGAACATTAGTCAGAAATAGACTCACTATTTTTTAGCACTATGAGAATTAATATGATTTCCATTGAATCTATTGACAGCCACTTTTTTAATGTTTATCACCACTTCGTTCCTATTGATGATGATCATGTATCTGTCAAATCGTCTACTTTAGAAACTGTGATTGATTTTTATTACTATTCTAACACAAAAGTAGTGCACTGTCAAGAAATCTTCTCTTGATTACCAATATGAGGCCATTGCTTTCATTTTGCACCATCACTTCATTCGCAAGATTCCTAATAAACTCATACTTCTGAAAAGTCACAGAGTGGTTTTGCTTGAAATTGCAACCTCTGATAAGTCAGTGGCTCGCCACTATGGCATTTTATTTTATGAACTGAACTGTCATCAAAATAGGTTTCTTACGTTGTCCACTGTCTAACAACCTTCATTGCCTTTTACAAAGCTGAAGTCATAAATTGTGGCTCATTGAGCAATTTCTTAAAGACCTTTGAGCCCACTTCAAACATTTTTCCCAAGTCGTAAATGGAAGAATAGGATGACGATTTTTCCAAAGTAATAGGTTATGTAAAAAGAACTTGTGCCGTTATGGTTTTTAATTATGAATTTTGCAATGAATTGCATGATTTTCACATAGATGAATTGAGCATTATCTTGCGAACATTTTGGTATACAACTTGCCTATATTTGTTTCAAAAAGGAGCTGTCATGGGAACAAATCGTTTGCTACTCATGCACGAATGGGTGTAAAGGGAAATGCTAATGAAGCAGCGCGCAAGATCAGTGGAATTTAGGGCGATGATACGATTGTAGAAGGGACAGCTAGAAAGTTGTTCGAAATGTTAAAACTGAAAAGAACAGTCTAGAGATCAGTCGCGTTCGGCCGTCCACAGGAAGTTGATCGTCAAGCTGTCCTTTTGAATGATTACTAATAATCTAAAGAAAGAGCACTGTCCAGAGGTGTAAAAGACAAACTTCTTCTCTATCGTACGGCGCTATCAAGAGAGTTTTTTGAAAAGCAAACACCTTTATGAGTTCTTCGAGACTTGTGCTATCGAAAGTGCTAGCAGTCTAAAGAATTTGTTCCACCACTGTCCTGCGGAATATAGGCGAGATAGGAAAAGAAGCTCATGGTCGAATGAATTATGATTTTATTTTGAATGTTACAGCGCTATAATAAGGCCTTTTGAAAGCCCACCCACGTAACGCTTTAGCCAGAGATTTAAGCTTCCGAATGATTGTTAAGAATCCTATGAAAATTTCCTGTCCAGCAATAAGATCGAATATTCAGTTGTCTTCGGATAACCGAAAAGAACCACAATCTGATGATTTGGTAACATGATGACATGTTTTGAGCCTTTCATAAGGTCTGGTGCAGCAGTTCTACATTACTAGACAGCTGCTTTTTCGCCTTTGCAGGCTCAAATCAGCACGATGCCGTTCGGTTCTATCTATCTCTTGCAAGGAGATTTATCCCTACTTGTAAAGAAATTGACGTTGAATTATGAGATCACCGCATGTCGAGTGACGAAATCTTATGACATTGCAGTGTGTATTCTCCTTGAGCAAGGTCTATATAATCAGTCGATAGGGAACGTATTGCTTATTCTAGCAGCCACAAACGCGTGACTGTGGTCGCTGCATTGTTGCGGGGTTTTGTCAGTTGGCACACTATGATCTAATAACTTGGGGCCACTTCTTCTTCGAGTAGGAATATATCCTCCCACAAAGGATGGGCTGATCCGAAGGGCACAATGTTACTGATGAGCTTGCAAAAGCGAAAGAGCAGCTGTTTAGTATTGTATAAATACGTTCAAGACCTCATGAAAGTTTCAAAACATGTTATCGTGTTATCAGACTATGAGAGGTGAAGAGTTTGATTGTGCTTCAAGAAAGAAATAAAGAAACTTCCAACCATTAGTATTCATTTGTATCACCTGCCTTTAGTGAACACAGCTTGAAAGTACATCTCCTACTACCGAACATCTCAGATAAAGGTCTGTGTGGTGGTCACTGTAGCAAGTAGCTTGAGTAAGTGTAGGAAGAGCGCGTTCATCATTGCGGAAAATATGGTAGTTCCCCTATTAGCACCTATATGCGAAAAAAAAAGTATTTTCCAGTTTCATTTAACATTTATTAATCATTCGATAGCTTGAATCTAGAGAGTTTGGAAGGTGTAATTTGTTTTTTTGAAAGGTCTCTATATTACGCTTCAACAGTAAAAACAAAGTTTTATTTCATATCCAAAAATTTTTTGAAGCAAAGCTTTTCATATTATACCTTAATTTCGAGTGCTTTGTTAGGACCACACTCAAATTTCAATAGATCCTTTCATTATTATATGAGTTAACTTGTCATGTGGTCTGGTAAGGGCTCTTGTACAGCCCGATAAACGTGTTTCGTCCTTACAGACTCGTCAGTCGAGCAGAACCCGTCGTGTTTCGGTCTTTCTTTTTATAGTCAGTTTTCTCGAGAGCTCAGCTCTCCCTATAGAGAGTTATCAAAGACGAACGTTTCACACTCTATATCAAGTGAGATATTCACCTAACACAAAATGTTACGCACTTGATTGCTCTTTGGCTGGTACTTTTATCATATTACACCTTATTTTGAGTGCTTTATCGAGGACCAAGCTCAAATTTCAATAGATTCTTCCATTATTATTTGAGCCAACTTAACAAAGCACTCGAAATAATGGTAAAATATGATTGAAAATACCAGCCTAAGAGCAATAGAGTGCGCAACACTCTGTGTTAGGTGAATGTTTCACTTGACATAGAATGTAAAACGTTTGTCTTCGATAGCTCTCTATAAGGAAAGCTGGGCTTTTGAGAGAACTGACTATTAAAAGATCGAAAGAGACGGGTTCTGCCCGCCTGACGAGTCTGTAGGACGAAACACAAATATTGGACTGTACAAGAGCCCTCACCACACCACATGCAAAGCTTTTCTTCATGAAAGTTACTCGATAGCACAAAGTTAGACAAATTTAACAATGTTTTTTTGGTTTTCCAAAATAACTTCATTGCTTTGTAACACTGAAATTAAAGATTCCATTCCACATGTGTGGAGCGCATACCTTGCCACAGGTATGTGGATGGATTTCGCAGCATTGGCATCAAGCCATCGTCTTCCAACCCTGTCTTAGGTTAGATCTCGAAAATTCTAATGATGTGTTTTGTTTTTGAAAAAAAGACTTTTACCGAGGTTGTAGCAACAAGATTAGAATTGTGTTGCACATTTGAGTACTTTTCGCTGGACACGGCTGTTCTCTCATTCGTTCATATGCATTCGATAATGCAAATCTTAGCTCGATAATGCAAATCTTAGCAATTCAAATAATAGATTGGTTCTTGAATTAGGTTTCTTAGTGTATTGTTACAGCCGAAAGAACATTGCGCTTTGCACTCGGGCGCGCACCGCACGCCACGTGCAAATTTTGGCCGTACTATCAACACCGGCACCGACGTGCGAAATTAAATATTCTTTTATCTGTAACAACGCACTAAAACGTCTTACTTATTAAAAACCGAGCACATCATTGAGATCATTGCGCTTGCGGCACATCAGTTAGAGGTGCTCTGAGTAGCACACGAAGTCGATAATTCGACCTCGCGCTCATGGCTCACCAAGCCATCCATCCCTTCGAGCTAGGTAAATTGGCACCAGACTTGTCTGGGAGGATAAACAGTACTGATTCGGTACAACGGGAGGCCATCGCGAGTCATTGTAAGGACCAGATATGCATTTGATCACCTCAAACGAAGTTGAAAATTGAAGACGAATGCATGGTGCATTTCTCACGGATTGATCAAGACCGAGAGCTTTACCCTCTTTTACCTTAATCATTGAAATCGTTGTAATCGGTGCTATCGAATGGTTGGTGAAACTGTGAATGGAAAGCTCTGCCCAGCGGAAGATGCTTTAGTGTGAAATTATTTTTACTTTCACAAAATTATATAAGAATTATTTGAAAAATAAAATACCCCGTTCAAGTTCTCAGAATTTAAGCTGTCAAGGAATAATCAAAACATCAGAGAAGGAAAAAAATGCGTTTTTTATTGAACATGGGTGCGGGATCGAGAAAAAATATCGAGATTACTTCTTTGAAGATACATATTTCTGACCAATAGTTTGCATAATGCCAATGTTCCAAGCTTTTCACTCAAACGCGATTGTCCCTCCACGCTCAGAATTCCGTCCACTATCCATAGGTTCTCAGTATTTTCTTACAAACATCACTCTATAGAATTTGAAATAAAGGAATGACTGCTATAAACTTAGCTATAGTGAAGATTATTGATGAACTGGTATCGCGTACACATGCGTCACCAATTCTGATAAGTTACTCGTTGTTTCCTATTTTCTACATACTATAACGATTCTTGGGTCTTATAGAATGCTAGCGATGATAAAAAATTGAGATTTATATTGCAATATCCTCTGTACAATTCAATACAATTGTTTGATTGCATAATAAACGAGCGCTTTCCTTCATACACGACATATATATCTGAAACTGAAAGCATATAAGCAAGTCGAGAAAACCGTGCACTATCAAAATAATACTAGGATTCCCAAATTTTTGCAACGTGTAGAATTAACCCCTGTTAAACGACAAAAATCGCGAAATTCTCCGTGCGGGCATCGATTTCTAGGAAACTCCCTTATGGGATAACAAGCGAATTTGGTCCCAAGACAGCTTTGTCACGAGTACATATAGGCAAGCTGTATACCAAAATGTTTGAAATAAAATGTGCAATTGAACGACATCAGAACCATGCAGTTTTACTGCAAAATCAACTTAGAAAAAATTCAAAACAGCGAGAACTTTTCAAACAACCTATTAGTTCACAGCGAACCCTATTAATGGTCACTGAATCAGTCCTGAATTCAAAGCGTCATTCAGCCACACTGTGATTGGTTACTCGCCAGTCTCTCAAAAGACATAAAGATTTATGTCATTTCTATCATGGTTTTCTGTGTTTGCTTTGATTCATTCCAAATTCAATACGGTTTCATGGGCAGTACGTGACTATAAGTGCAGTGGATTACACACATGGCAGTTGATTCGAATTTATGTCCGATTTGTCTAACGTTTTATCACTCCAAAGTGATAAAATCGTAAGCAGATTTGTCTAGAAGGACAGCGCCACGGATTTGTCACATCACTGAGCTAACTCATTTCGTTGTTCAGACCTTATATGTATTCAATCATTTTTATTAAAGTTAACGGAGTTAAATACAAGGCACATCCTTCAATGATTGACCAAGGCCAGACACCTTTACGGTTTACTCTTTATGGTTTTCATATCAGTCCGTGCACTCGTTTTTTTCCCAACTACTTATTGATTGGTCGTTCAACATTTTCTGAAATTAGGCTGATTTCCGTCGTCATATTTTCGTTCGACAATCTCTAGAACTTTTTGACGTTTTCGTTTATCAAATTACGCCTCAGATTTTCATGCCAAATTTTTCTTCTCTGCCATGCTCACATTTGAAGTGTTCTCTGATTCAATCGAGAACTTCTTACGTCCATTTGTTCTAGAGATACTGGCAAAAATTTCCTTCAACTTCCACCTGCGGAACTGATATTTGGAGTAGATGAAACTATGAATTTTTTCATCTGGCAACTACTGAATTGTCTTATGTTGAAGAGCACCGCTATTTCTTTCTAAATATCTTTTTCTAGAGTATTAGCTAGAGTTATTATGGATAAGAAATTCTTGTTATGTCTCGAATTCCACCTCATCTGTTATCAAGTTTCTTGGAGGTAAACTATGTTCTTTGGTCCTTTCTGCCATCAACTCTTTATCTATGATTCAAAATTCCTATAATCGGCTCACTTCTCTGACTAAATCGCCCACGACATTTTTTGTCGAGCAAATCCCCGACTTGCTTTGTCTACGTAATGAGCACTATTGGCATTAAAATTGTTCTTCACTTGTAAAAATTAATTATCGTACTACTTAAGCACAACTAAAAAATGTAGCACATCTTCATGACATACATGTACTACTTGACACGCATTGGGTACTATGTATTTTAGACGTGAATGATAAATGCGATTTGAACTCGAAACTGGGACATTCTAACCCATATTAAACTTTAGTTGGAAGGAAAACTAATGGACTTTATAAGAGCTTTAATCGACTTCTGAGAAGACGATGCGATTCAAACGTAAGCCGAGCAAGTCTCTTTACCAATCCCTTGTAGGCCCAGATATCTTCAAAATTTACCGAGCTTTACCCCGATGCAGGTTTCATGGTCTAAAAATTGACTTTATGATTTCACAAAACATATAAAGCAAGTTATCTTTGCTTTTCTTCACGTTAATTCACGTATTGCGGCCACGACAGCATATGAATAAACACGATTTCGTGCAACAGGGCATGACGTTACTTCTTAATCTGGGCAAATTTTCTAAAGGTTCGATTCAAATTTCAATCTTTGAAAATATTCTTACTTATGGTGTATTTTGAGCCAAAAGCTTATTTTGTGGCGGTTGTATACACGGCGAGAAAAAAAAAGTAAATCCTCTGCAACAGATCTATGAAATTTGCAATTCTTCAAGCGCTCTAGCGTTTGGAAAACTGCTGTCAGTTGTCGGAGAGCCTTTTTTGAGCTTTATGTAGTAAATTCAAATGTTTGTGAAGATGCAATAAAATTGCATAAATTAGTCTTAAAACTTGAACTGACATCATTCTCAACCTTTTCTACACAAGAGATCTCACATGCTTATCGTTGTTAGGACTAGACTGAGAAATTTATGAATTTTCTCGTCTCGTTGTGCACTTCTTTGCTGGGCTTACACGGAAAAAAAAGTTTCTCACACTAGAGGGCGTTTGCATGATGGGCTATGAGGAATTGAAAGCGTTGTATGAATCACAATCGGTTTCTGAGCATATGCTGACATTTCTGAGATTGCCGCTTTACGCCAACGACTACCATGACTATGCAGCAGAAGAACCAGCGGCAGACAGCAGCCGACGTTCAACATTTTCAAATTCCTACTTGACAGAATGATTCAGTGTGAACATCGAGTTTCAATTTTCTTTGCGAAGGCTACACAGGAATTTAACTAGAATAATATTTGGAAACAAAAAAAAAAACAAAATATTTGCCAGTGTGAAAATTGAGTTTTCAATCTTTTTGTGAAGCCCGCAGACAAACAAAAGGCGGAGAAATATTTTGTTTTCTATCAATATACCTTCAGAACATACTATGTTCACCACTCAAAATGAAATCTGCTAAATGTCATTGCTTGACTATGTCTACTTTTTTTTCTACTCACTTCCCGCACCTATTTGGACAGATCCAAACGTCTGGAAATCAAGAAATATTTTTATCAAAGTAAGTATAGCAAAAAGCAATCCAAAATGTGTCAAAACACTAGCTCAAGTTGCTACACAAACCATTTCTTCAGCTTGTTCAGGGTGATGAAGAAATGGTTGTGGTTGTCCAAGAGCAGTGAAAATTTTTTCTCACTGCAGTGACACACATAAAAGTGTTCAAAATTTCATTCTAAAACCTCATCAACGATTTGCTGCCAGGATTTGCTGCCGTGTTGGAAAAAAAGCCTAATAGGTGGATTATAAATTTCCTTTCGCTCCACATGGGTGAGTGACCGCGTGCGTTGACAGCTTGAGATCTATTGCCTGACACGACCATCTCATGATTCTCATAAAAAAACAACTTAATTGAAAGGATCGGTAATGTGCTGGGACCCTAAAATTTTCCATGATACCAACTATCCAGTATTTATGCATTCACATATGTGTATATCCTCAAGGACATGAGAACAATTGAGAACAGTTTTTGAACAAACGATGGTCGATGAAAGACTCACAAAGGCGAATCGTGACGTTCACGCCCTGTTTAGTAACATATTGTGCTAGTAAACTGGATCGTGCCATGACAGCGGCCTAGCGATCTCATGGGAAGCGAAAGAATCTGCATTTTCCGTGTTCACAAGTGATTCTGCCACCATCGGATTGTGGTGTTCTTCTTGTTCAAAACTGACCGTCGAATCAGCGGTCCATCGCTTGATCGGCCAGAAAGAAAATCTTTTTGTTTCTTTTGTTGTTGCACGAGTATTGCTCAGTTTACACGAACTTTCCGTCATATGCAGTCCAAGCATTTTTTTCTCTCTGCTAAGTCGACTTCATAAGCAGGTTTTCCTGTTCAGCGACTGGATTCCTAACTTTGTTTTACATTTCCGATTGACTTTTTCAAAGTTATGTTTGAGAGATTAACAACTGATTCATGCGTTATTGCATATAAGAAAGCTCGTCGATCTTAGTCTATATGAGTTTTGCCTAGAAACTCATCAATCATATCTATTGATTTGAAAAAGTTACTCGTTCATCTTACCAATCGTAATGTGTTACCAACACCAAAAACACTTATCTACATGTTTCACTTGACTGACTCCAATTCCAATCCAAAGCGACAACTCTGTTTACGAATGTTAGACAAACGACACCTAAGCCACATGTAGTCCGTAGACTTCGTCGAGCAATCAGAGATAAATTCCGTCTGTACCTTTCAACTATCAAAGTTACATAGAAAAGACGAAAATCATCACATTTTTTCACCGACACCCTCTTAAAACTATTTAGGGCTGAGGTATGCAATTTGGTACACTTTGGAAAGATGATTCGATGCTGTATATATACCCAGAAACACAACCAACTGCGGTAATAGTGTAAATCATTTGGGAAACTCTAGGCAGCTAAGAGTTCTAATACCATTCAAAATGACTCTGCTTTTCCAATTGGAATACTGAAGAGAACTAAAATCATGTATAGTTAAAATTATATCGTAGGGGAATGGATTATCCCCTTATCTTTGTCACAATGTTTTTGCTTGAACTTTCTTCAAGTCATGTTAACTAACAACCGATGTAAATCGGTATGTTCCAAGTGACGTATATAGGCACAACTTCTTTTTGGGCTTAGTTCATATATTACAAGTTTTTTTTTTTGAAGGTGACGACTAAAGTTTTCGACCCTTGCATTTGCGCGATATGATTTGCTTGTTTTTTCAAGCCAGAATTTGACCAAAGCTCCCTTCACGCATAGGCCTCATCGATTAAATATCATCTCTTCCCATATTTGTAGATGTTGCTGGATTGATCTTTTCGGTTAGGTTCTTCACGAGCTTTTAGAAATTCCATGGTTGCCAAAGCAATAGGAACTTCCAAGCAGATCTGAACTTCCTTGCCGTTGTTGTATCGGCGCAGGAGCGACATCATGCTCAATGAAGTTTGATGAAAAAACACCTCATGACCACAACGGCTTGTTTTCTAGTCCAGAAATATGTAATTTCGACAATTTTTCTAGATCCTCATGCATTTTTATGTGCTGCAATTTCGGCATTTTTCCTCTTTTTATTTTATTTCTGTACACCACGCAATATGAAAAAAATAGCAAGTATCCTGGATAAAAAATTTATGTGGTTCATCAGTTTGAGTTGATATAACTTTGCTTTTTTATCTCGTTTGTGCGTAGAATCTCTCTGCATCAATTGTTTTCAATATCTACAAAGAACGTCATCCAATAATATATCATACCGAATGTTTTTTGATTCTTTCAAAAAACCGTTTTCAAAGTGAACGACGACGACTATCTATTAACAGGAAAAATAGCTAACAATGGTTCAATAGATTCAAATAAGTGTAGTAAGTAGGATCGTCGAATGATTGTCCAACAGATCGTTGAATGAGCGGCGACAAAAAGCTCTGATGAATAAATTCTACTTCTTTGTTGCGAACGTTAACATTTCTCCCTTTTCGTATTGTTCCTATGCAAACCAAAAACTCAGATGTTGAATTGTATCACGATTTTATCCCATGTTTTTGAGGCCTTCTTTACCTATGTAAGTATATGTTTTTAAGTTACACAGAATACGGTAGCAATCTAGTTTGTTCGTGAGGCCATTTTATATCAACATATTCGTTTTGTATGAATCATTCATTGTGATCTTCAATTTCATCAACTCGACGGTGATTCGTTGGTCTTCGATCCCACATCAAGAACATTTATCAACATATTCTCCCTAAATCATCACTGCTGGATGAGATTCAGAGGCAAGAAGTGCCGAACAGTGGTGATGTACTGATGGACAGCGAACCGTAGATATTACTTCTAATACGCCATTTATGGAAGATATTACGACATGAATACGATTTTCGCATCATTTATTTCTTTTAGACCAATTCATCCCTCAGTGAATTCACCAACTCAAATTTGATAAATTCATCACTTTTCACCTAGTCTTCTATTGGGCTCCGGTTTTGAAAAGAAATCGCTTTTCCACAACTGAATTGACCTTTTCTGTCAAAAGCGCTGGTTTTTCCTCTTTTATTTTGTTTACGTATCCTTTTCTAGCTAGAAATTTCAAGAAAACAGGGTCCATTTATCCTAATAATATGAATTGCTTGGATATGGTGGAATGTAACTTAGTAAGGGAATTCAGTGATGAGCAGAAATACAACCTTAGACGGGAGTCGAACCCACGTTTAATCCATACCGAGGAATGTAACTTATTAGCACCTTCTGGCAGTTTCGTATCTAATACATATCTATGGGCGAACAGTGACTTTTATGAATTGACGTTAGCGTGACGCTCGTATCCGGTTGCCTACATCTGCCGTTGTCGGTCGTTTGAGGCAGTCACCGCTCACAATTTAGACAATTTTTACAGATTATTTCTCTCTCTCTCTCTCTCTCTCTCTCTCTTCATTTTCCGCTTATCTCTTCTATATCAGTTTTGTAAGTGGTGTTAGCTAACCAGCCAGTTATAGCAACGAGAACACGTCTTAGTCATATGCATAAATGATGGTCTCGCCTGCTCCATAAATCTTCCAGTCCTATCTCTGACCTGAATTCAATGACGTCGTCTATGTTACAGCTGCTGATTGTTTCTGTAGCTATTATTCCATCAATCTGTTCGATTTTGACGGCTTTTTTTTCCATTAATATGGCTGCACTTTATGTTTAATACTGCTTGACATTGTTCTCTTGATTTTATTTTACAGCTCTTATGAGACATGTTTAGTCACGCAACCTTTTAGTCGTTTTACAGCCTCTGTATAAAAAGGAATTCTCGATGCTAGTCGCCGAACGAAAATATCTCTGCATAAAAGTTATTCGCCCATCGCTTAATATTTACAACGTTGCTTGTCAGATTGACCATGCCAACTTTGATCCCAACAGCCATCTGATGACTACAATGAGCACGATACACTCTCGTTCATCCACATCAGACAGTTGGGATGTTCATTGGCTTCCTCTTGATCAAACGGCTTTACAGGTTTCAGAATAGTCCTTCCATTTTCAGTTTTTTTTTCTTTTTTTGTTGATATCGCCATATTTAGCAGTACTTTAGTGGGCTCTGCGGAGTAGCTTTGGAGTCTTTAAATTTTAGTTGGTTCCAAAGTACGTCACATTGCAATCTTTTGGTTGTTGGCATTTGTTGTTGACATCATCCTCACTACGCTTGTGCTCTAGAAATACCTACTTTTTGTCTATGAACTGCATAAAGCTTCAAAGCGTTCGTTTTGTGTTGTCATTCTGTGTTATCGCGATAATCTCTTTTCGAAGAATTATCCAAAAACCTCTTGGGAACTGATCGAATAAGTCTTCGTTATTTCCTTTAAGACAGGTTTATTTCTGTCAAGGCAGTGTTTCAACGATATGTTTGCACGCTTTAATTGATGTGCCGAAAGCGCCAGTTTTGTGGCGTAGTGTGGTTGAACTGCAGCCTTCAATTTAGATTCGAGCTGCTTTTGAGGCTTAACTTCACCTTCTGTCGGTTTTAGCCCAAGTACCATTCTTCAGTCTCTTTGAATTTATGGTATTAGTATCAACCGTCAAACTCTCATTGTATCACAGAGCTCACAAGTGATAGTTCTGCCAAATGATCGATGCTCTTAGGTATTCAGCGATGTACCGACGTCTCGACAAAATGACATCTCTGTGAGAAATTGATAAATAAGCCGACTAACAGGATCAACACGTGTTTCGTTCACATAAATCTGCTAGTAAAGTTAAAGTGAATTTATGCGCGCAAACAGATTTTAAATGATCACTTTTTACCCCTAAATGAGAGCTTCGTCAGTCAGTTGTATCACTAACTTTTTCATTAGATTTTGTTGGAATAAAGAAAACAAAAGCCACAAAAGCCCACTTCAAAAGGTTTGTAGCTTTTTGTAGTTTATTTCTGTCAAGGTTCGTTAATAGCGAGTAATACTAGCGATCCTATCTATTCAAGTAATAGTTATATGAAGCATGCTAACTCATTTTTCTTCAAGGACAAGTCAACATCACAATACAGTGAATAATTCGTATTAACTTTCAGTGCTAATTATATCGGATTAACAAAGAACTTAGTAGTGTATGTTGCTCACGTTGTGGAATAAGTTGTACCCGCCAACAAATTGGCACATACGCAAGCTTGACATTACCTCGACAGGCATAAATTGTTGAAAATAAAAAAGGGCGAAAACCGTTGATCAATTTCTGAAAAATGTGCCATGCATTCAACTTCATTTTGACGGCGTTTGAATGTATATTTGGACTGCGGAATGATTTTTGGCAAACCACTTATGCATCAAGCTAGTGTTCTTATCATCTCAGATATCGTTGATATGTATTCATACTCATAAAAGAAATGGAGAAAAATGGTTCTATTTCTGACACAGATCAAGCTGAGATCCTTCTCCGTGTTACAGAGCACCTACCACTACGTTGGACGTAGTGAAAATTGGCTGTGAATAGAAAAGTAAGGCCCACCTATGTAGCGTGCACCAGAGACGACAAGCTAGCAGTAATCTGTTTTCTCAGAATTCTTCTAGTAGAATTTTGGGAATTTTGTAAATACTCACATGATAACTTGTAATATGAACGCTTGAGCTGTGATGATGCTTTGTGTTTGTGAGACCTATTCTGTTGATGTTACGGCTAAAGTGTTCATTTTTCATTCCTTATGTCTTTTTCACTGCTTTACTAACTTATTAGGAATGGAGTTTTATGATTCACTAAAGGACAACGTTGTTTTTGGTGAAATTTGCCCCTGAAAAGTACATGTTTCTCACAGAAGATTGAATTAGATGATAGAATATAGGGCATAATAGAACAATTAGATGAGACAAGAAGAAATGAGTATTTATTTCCCCGATCAGACATGGTACAAGGTTTTGCTTCTGAATAATCTGAGCCAATATTCCGCAACGCTCCTCGCGCACTGGAATTTCCGACTTGTAAACATCTTGGGTTATGAAATAAGTCAACTTTACAAAATTTATCAGGTTAAAAACAACAATAAACTTAAGTAAAGTAATGAAAGTTGTGATTATCCGATAATCACATAATATACTTTGAGCCTTTTGTGAGGGTTTCTAGGCACTTGTGCAGCACTAGACGGAACCGTTTCGCCCTTGCAGGCTTGCAGTAGCACAGAGCTTTTTAGTTCAGCTGATCCTTGGAAATACAGCTTTACTCATAAAGAAATCGACACCGAATAACAAATTACCGCAAGTCAAGTGATAAATCTCCCGATATTGCAGTGACCAACGGTTGAGCTCATGGGTGGTAAAATGAATAATGCCTCTCCATTGGACTGCTTTTATAAATCTCTCTCAAAAATAATAATAAACTAGCAATCATATGTCATGTTTTGAACGTTTGTGAGGTTTGGCAGATTTCTCTATAGGTAGGGTGTATCTCTGAGAAATCGGCTGGACAAAAGGGCACTATGCTACTGATGACCATGCAAGGGCGAAACGGAACCGTCTAGTGCTGTATAAGTGTCTACCAGCCCTCACAAAAGGCCCTCAAAACATGTTATATGATTATCGGATTATGACTGTTTTTGAGCGAGGTCTGTTAAAGCAGTCGAATTAAGGGGGATAAAAGCTATGTTAGCTTTTTTGTTGTAAAAGCTGAGTATAAAAGTTGTAAATGTCAGTACTTATAAATGTTACTTTAGCTACATCACGGCACCACTATAATAGCAGTAAAATAAAAATTCTTGTAGATTTTGTATATCCAATGACTGTCAGCTTAATTAGGTTTAACATCGATTTGTGCTTAGCAGACCAAACCTATCATCGGTTGGTTGCTGACAGCTTCTGTACATTATGTCGAAGAAAGATTAATAGCAGAGTGATGACTTTGGTGGTGTAGTGATAGCGTACATCCGCGGTATGGGTGAAACGCGTGCTCATCTCCAGCTTAAGGTCGAAACAAATGTCGGGCAGTATATGCATTCTCCCTGGCTTGATCCAGTAGTAGGCCCCCTATGCTCCATCACTTCAAGTTCGAAAAATTATTAACATGCTTGTTTAAAAACGCACTGCTTCACTCCAAATAACGGATGAGATCTTATTTTTAGGACGATTTAACAAACCTCTCCTGAGATTCCAAGGAAAAACAGTCTGCCAATCATAAACGTCATGACAGAGGCAAAATTTTCGCGTAGACGTTGCATCCGCAATCCATTGTCGTTCATGGATGACGTGTGAAGGAATTTAAGAGATTGAATCTATCAATGAAGTACTGGAAATCACCCGGTCCCTTATGTGAAAAATCTCTGTTTCATAAATTTCTTTGGTGTGCTATAGTGCAGAAGAATTCTAATCCTCAAAAATCTGCGCTATTAGTTACATTTCAAGCATTTCCGATAATAAGTCATCGACTTTGAACACATGTGTTCCGATTTTTTACGCATATCCAAGAAAAACAGTATCAATATCCACATGTTATTCTGTTTAGCGAATCGCTCAGACTCCATAAAAACACGGTTTCTTCTCCTTATCTCTTCTTGATAACAGCCATAGCGTGACAGGTATGCATTCAACAATCATACATTATCTTTCTCTAAAAACACTTAAAAATAACCGTTAGGCAATGATTCATCGCCTGTCTTTTCTTCCACTCTATTATCACTGTGAAGAAAAATCAACCCCAATGTTCCTTATAACCTCGAGACCTAGCAAAAAGGTGTCCTTGAAAAACATCTGTCCAAATTGATTCCCTTGTCTTTGCACCTTTTTTGAGGCAGCATAGATCACCTCTCGGTAAAAATGCTGTCTAGTATCGTAGTACTCATAAATCAATTCGAACAAATCGGTCGATATATTAAAATGAAGCTATCTTCTCTGATTCTTCTTCTTCATCTGCATTTCAATAGCAAAATCTTCTCGTCCTTTTCTTCTCTCGTTGCGCCACCCTAGTTTCCATTTTTTTTTCATTTATCAAAACATAACTCCAGAAGTTGATGGTAGGGTTCTTTTTTTTAGAAGAAATCCTACAATCACAATTATACAGAGGCTCTACTAATTGTGGATCAAATTATTCGTGAATGGGCACTTCTTCCACAAAAACTCTAACGTCCGATCACAGTCTTTGGAGGATTAATTCAATGTTCCATTAACTCTAAACAAAAAGGTGTGTCTCGCTTTGCTTTATTTACTTCAAATTACAGCGAGTTCAAAAACTGAACTCAGCGAAGCGCATTTTCTCTCCTCAAACGCTTGATAAGTCATCACTTTTCTAATCTAAAATTCCGTAAAGAGATTTTGTTGACATGGAATGTTTGGAATTCGATGGTCGAAGCGAAGTAATGATAACGCTAGGGGAACCCAACGTTATCGAACGTTTGACTTTCTGCAGGCGAACCACTGCCGATTTCTGAACGATATCGCAAATATTTAGAATTACTATGCTGCGTAAAAGCTCTCTATGAGTTCTTTTGATATACTGGATTTCGTAGTTGCTTTTAACGAGTCATTAAGCACAATTCCGTAGCAGACCCTCATCTTAATGACGATCTATGACAACCAAGTGCTTACCTTGAGATTCAGGTAGATTTCGATGAGGGAAATGTCTGCATTTGTTGTGTTAAATTAGCTTTCCATTCATACTGACCTTGGCATATCAAAATCTATCCCAAAAGATGATATGATTATAGGCCTGCCAACTAAGTGATAGAGGGGTTATCCGAAGAGATCTGCGTCAAATGAATCGATGTTTGTTCTCAAAACGCCAAAATTAATCTGGTTATGACGGTAGAGAACAAGAACAAATCTCAGTATCTTCTCATTTAAAACTGTAAGAATGATGAGTTCCGCGTTTGCCATGTCTCATAAATGAGCAAAACCCAGTGTAGAGCATTGGTGTGCGAAAAAGCGAATAGCGACTACACTTGTGCTGGCTCAAATCATTCTTTTGTTAATGGATTACATCTGATGCAGGTCATTGAGGATTTAGACTTGTAGGAGTGTCATGTGTGGGCGGCATAAAAATTTTCCCATTTGCCATTCACCTCATCGTTCATTGTATTACAAACGTCTATTCGACACAGTCGCCACGATGAGCATTTATTTCAGTGCGTACGCAGTCACTAATTTAGTCTGTCAATTCTCACCAATTATCTCACCTGATAGTGAATTTCACTAGTTGAAGTAAAAATCATGATATAGATTTTTCCCAGCAGGTTAATTACTTAATCGTTATGTATGCTTATCCCACCGCAAGCACTTTTTTATTCCTCGGAAACAATGGAAGTTTTATGCGGAAAAGCACGGTTTTGTCTACGAATTCGTTGTTTGCTAGTAGCGACCACCTAGCTTGCATCAGTATTTCTGATAACGATTTTATTTCCTTGAAAAATACAATTTTATCGAGTTTTAAAGTCAACAGAAGTATTTCGAAGACATATCGCAGGCCCTTATGACCGTAGGTCAAAGTCCTCTTTATATGTTATCAGGTTTTTAGCTCTCCAAGTGCAGCACTTATAAAAATTTTATCAGCAGTTGTTGGAAAACGTGTACTGTCACAAATGTGTTGGAGATATTAAGACATGTTGGCGCTGCATAAAGGCAGGCAATCATCACGATCTTAGTTAATTCGATTGCCGTCGCGAGCCAACTCATCCCTGTTCTCTTAGTCGATGGTCGGATCGTTGGTGAACAATGAATTACAGACTTGCCTATGTCGTCTGATCGTCGTTATTCGTTGTACGGATGGTTTTTTTATTGAATTCAGTTGTCCCACATATCTACAGCCAAGCAACGATGACAATGAACTTTGAAATCGCCACAGATCTTCTTTTTGGAATTACAGGAAAGATTTTCTTCTGGATTTTAAAAACTGCCTGTGTTGAGCTGATACAAGGTTGACATCAGATGTAATCGCCTCATTACAAATCAATGACTGCATTTCGGCGCTTTTGACTTATTCAAAAAAAGCAATGAAGAAGACGAAGTGTCCAAAACACCAGTCATCAAATCACAGCGGCAACGATGAGAACAGTGACACCTGATGCCAAGATCATCTTAGTTTCACAGGTTTCTAAATTACAGAATCATATTCAAAAAACCTAAATGACTAGATTTTGTTTTGAGACAAATTTCATCTCGAACATGTGAAGCGCTCACTATGGTTACTTTGTAAGATAGTCACTCAATCATTCATTCAGCGTCTAAGTCCATGAATGATAACATAATCCTCCAATTCTTACTTCCAAAGTAAAGTTCTTTTGCGCTTTTCCAATAGTCGGGTGATTCTTCCTCAAAAGATTTCGCTGCTACAGTAAAGTTTATCCTCATTATCCCGCGCAGTTCGAGCAACATGCGATAGCTTGATTCTATATCAAATGTCGGGACTAGCTTTTTGAGTAACCTGATTATTGCTCTCGTTTAACCACAAATTTTCACTCCATGAAGAATATCGATTTTTTGATGGAGACATTCTGCCCGTATATGTAATGGAATGTTTACAACGATCTTTGGAGGATTAATTCAATGTTCCATTAACTCTAAACAAAAAGGCAATGATTTCTGTTTTGCTGCACTCATTTTCCACCAAGCGCATGTAGCGCAGGAATTATAAGTGCTGTACAACCCATACTTGAATGGTTCGATTTCGCACCGTTCAGCAAACCTTTCACCGCTCATGGGTCGCTAAATTGCTTGCTGACTTTTATGGTATGAGTGTGACACTGATTTGTACATCGCTAACAACAGCAAGTGATTGTTTAGATCAAAAATGTGCCCATTCATCTATAACGATGCTCAATGAAATCAAATACATGGCGCATCCCTCAGGAATTGATCGACGTCAGTTTAGCCCCTGATTTTTTACCATTAAGATGTCTTCTAATTAAGATTACAGTAGCTTATTGACGGGGCGCCGTGATCGAGTGGTTGTGATGCTCGTCGCGGCGCGCGTGAAGCCGAGTTCCACCCCAAACCTCTCCCGCGGTCAACAACAACGCCTTACGGAACGCCACAGCCAGGTTGTACTCGAGATTGCAAGGAGACTCGCTCAACTCGTGTTCTACGACGTTCAAGAAGACGAGAAAAAGCGAATTGAGCGCTAGAAGTATTGGGATCCATACAGTGACAAAAAAAAAACACTGAGATGGCGGATCAAATTTAGTGCTAACGTGCCTTAAGCTTACTTACACTTTGGCTTGTGCTACCATCATATGCCATTGCAAGTCAGCTTTCTTTTTGATTAATATGTGTGCTTTATCAAACTGAGTATGTTCAAGATTGACTTCTTCTGTGACTTATCCTCTGTCACACAACTTTTCCTCTTCCTTATCGCAGCAAATTTACAAGAACATTACAAATTGTCGGTTTTTCCAGCTTTTTTCTCCTTTTTTCTTTTCAGAAATTAAAAAAAAAGCCTCAGAAAAGTAGTAGGCGTGAATAGGTGATGAACAATGTCATTCGAAGCAACGAGATATGCACACGTAGGCGGCCACTATAAAATGCCATCTTCTCATGCGAACGATCCTTTTGTTGATTAATGTAAGCTTTGATCAGTTTCGATTGTCAGATATCGGTGCCCTCCTCACACATTGAGCCGAAGCACTTTCCTCCTATCGAGCATCTACAGCAAATGAAATTCGTAGTAGAAATTTACTGCTAAGGAATAGATTCCGGCTTCTACACATCCGTGAGCGGTCGGTTGCTTTTCTTTCCTACTTTGTTTTGATTTCGACCCAACATCATTTCTGAATCAACTAGTAGGTAGCCCGGTCGAGGATCCATTGCCAAAATCCCTTCCTTGGCAATGACACCGTGAAGACCTGAAACGCCCTTGCAAGGTTACGTCAGGAAACCAAGGAATACCATAAGCACCATCAACAATGTACCATTTGGAATACGTGCTGAGGCCCACACAATTAGTGAAGACGGACCATCTAAGTATCTAAGTATAATTTGTTAATCTTGTGAAAAGCTGCTAATGTTAACGGTTTTGAAAAGCTTAAATTGTGGAAGCACTTTGTATAATGCTGAAATTCCCGAATTGATCTACCTACTAGACATTAATTCTTCTAATTAGACCATTTGTTAAAACATATCAAAGGCGTTAGTATCCTTAATGAACTTTTATTTTTTCTATGCTACCATAGTTGTACAAAATAGACTTTTTCTTCTCATATTATTTTCTCTAATATTATTCTCTCGTATTATCTTTATTTTCCAGTGAGGGACGAATTATGTACAGACGTGCCTTATTTTTCTTATGTAATTTTCTCCAACACCGTAGTTTTCTATGACGTCCGCGTTCGTACGAAATGATCATAAATCACTACACTTAGGCGACAATCTAAGTGTTGTCTGAACTGAATGGCGAAAGAAAAGAAAACTAAAGCAAAGTAAAACGCAGCTGAGGTAGTGCTTCACTAAGTATATCAATGACTACACGATAACTAACATATTTTTGGTAAGATGGAGTTTTTCAAAAATTGTCAACAACTGAAACACTTAGGGGTTGAGAATTTGTTAGATTTATATGAAAAAGGGGTGTGCCCTAAATGAAATTTATCTAGCATATTATTTTCATTCAGATTTCTTCGAAGTATAATTTTCACTTAAAAATAAATTTCAAAGTTTTTAATGTTACAGATTGCAACGTCACCACTAAGTCCTGCATAATTCATCTTAACGACTGTTCATTGAATGATTCCGACGTTTGAGAGATAAATCCTGATAAATAGCTAGCTTTTGAGCTCAAAAAAAAAACGGAGTTTTATCCTTGAAGGTCAAAGGAATAGATGACATCTAGTTGTCCATCTGTAGATTCTAGTGCTTCTTATTTCAATCAGTATAGTTCAATGGTAAGCTGAGATATGTCGTTCTCTCAACATCAAAATCGTAACTGTTTTCTAATACGTAAAAGTCACTTATGACTCATATGAGCGCGAATATGTCAACTGATGATGAAAACTGCTGGCTGTCACTCTATGAAAACATTTTTCGCTTTGTTTTCATTGCGTTGGTGAAACGTCCTAGTACGGAAACCAATACGATTAGCGCAGTTTGTATCTATCCTTTTATTTTTTTCTTTTTTCCTCATATACGAGCACTGAAGTCGTTCGTGTAAGCCAGTAATTGGCACACAGCAATACTTAGGAGAGTAAATTAGCCCCTTCAATTCATTTCAAGAAGGATGTAACGCGCCTAAGCATTAGCTGCCCTTCAGTCGATAATTCGACGTGGATTTTAGTGACTCCGAAGAGGGTGAGTGCAAACATTTTTTTTGAATCTTTTCCTTGTCGCAGAAATGTTTATCACCTCTAAGTTGGATTTTTTTTACAATTTTCTGTCTACAAGTGCGCACAGCTTTTGCTAAACAGTAAATTACTATAGTAGGAACTGAAAAAATGAAATTCAACAAGTATGCAAGCTCAAAGTGGAACTCGAAAATGCTTCAATAGATTTGAACCGAGGGAAGGTGGTACTGATGAGTCTCAATAGGACGAAACAGGCACCTGTATACGACTAAACCTAACAGCTCAAAACATGTTATATCCTTATCGGATTATATCATTTTGAGCGGGTCTATAAAGAAAAAGGTTGATAGAAAAGGTATTAATAAATTTTACCAACAATATTTTAGTAGTCGACCTGCAAGATTGCTGAGTTACGCCTTCTTGTCCCGTCATCCATTATTGCCATCGGTTGTTGGTTCTGCTGCCAACTGAGTATTCCTTCTTCTACATGCAGTCGATTGTCGAGTATGGAAAATTCTGCATGGGATGGAGGAATAGTACTATTAGACTGTTCACCATGTGCACTACCGACAACTACCACTCTTTGTGAATCGCAGAGAGTTTTTTCGGACAGCTCTAGACACTGTCAAAAAGAGAAGGCTTGCTTACTCTCTGTGCACGCTACTGAACCAGCGACTATGCATGTAATGCGCGGTATCTTTAGCCACTGCATTTCAGGCGTCATTGATCAATTGTAACTGGCTATAAACGCAATAACTGGCCAAAAGCATATTAAGTGTATTCAGTAATCTTCCTACCGCAAAAATGTCATTCACGTCGATGATTCATTCTTTTTTACGATGCTCTATGAAATATTTTCACACACGCAACATCGCACTCACAGTGTTGCCGCTTCCATACTCCCGACATCTCACGTGAAACTGATGAAACTCATTCAATACCAGTCCACCAACACTTCATAGTTCCTAGGTGTTAAATCAATAAATGATGAGTTTTTTCTTGTCCGATTCATCACTACTACGTTTGTTTCACTTTTAGTTGGAATTACTGCCCAGTGTTAGATTCAGGCCATTGTCTGAAACTTTTTGAAGAATCTGTAGTTACGAAATCCGTCGTACTTCAGTGGCAGTGTGTTTTCTCTTTGCTGCTGTTCATCATTCTAGCAACAATTTTGACGACAATACCACCCACGGAGCTATTAACGCGAACTAGGCCGGTTTAATTTTTATTTCATGTTCAACATATCGAATATGAGCACACTATATAACATATTTCTTCAAAAAAAATCTGTTCTCTTGCCGTTTTTCTAGTCAAATTGTCTTTTTTTTTTTGCCATTTACATGCGTTTTGAATGATATTCTGTAGCTCAGAATTCTCCACTTTTAATAGCAGTTTTTTTCACGTCGTGATGTTTGCGGAATTCATATATCGAGTTTCCTGAATTTCGCGAACGAATTAAAGCAGGGAGCAATCGTGTCAATGCATAATCTCAACTCTGCTCCCAGTTGTCGAAGTGTTTCCCTTAGTGCGCCCCAACCACTGTTTCACCTTTTCGATGACTGTCTTCCTCATTCTACGATCTTCTTTTGAGAAACTTCCGTCTCTAGACCTAAAACTATCAGACCAGCTACAGATGATGTGCTTTTTCAGAAGATAATTTCAATTGCAGTATCTTGGAGCTAGAGTGACATCAGTAACCCCACTTGCCCATTAAAAACACTTTACTTTCTTTGTGATTCATGCTGGAAAAGTTTATCGAGAGTGTATCTGACCTATATGATTTGCATAATCCACAACAAAAGATTGTGTTAGGAAAGGCATCGTCTGGTCTACAAAAGAATTCGGAATTTGTACAAAAAAGTAATCCTGACTAAAATTCCCCATATAGCAAGGCTTTTTACGTGGCACTTAGCAGCCTCTTGACAACCGAATACTTTTTTTCTCAGTATACAGTATTATGTTACGTTGAGGATTTATCTTTTCTGAAGACAAAAGTGTGGGAAATTCGTGTCCAGTATTCCACAAATGCATCCCATTATTTGTTCTGTTATAAAACCCTGGAAAACTTCCCTATGGAGAACATTCCACTATGTCTGTTATATGTTTTATGGAAATCCCTGTGGACTAAGCAGCGTCTATTTTTTGTTGAGGAAAAGTAGTGTCGTCCTGCATTCTTTCATGGAGATTTGCACACAATTTTATATAGATATATGCGTATCGGAAATGACTACCTCTCTAAAAGTAAGTGAAAGTCTGTGCGCTTAAATGACTTTAGCAGTTTTCATAATTTGTCCAACTGCTGTGATATAAATTTGTCAATGGGCTCGTCAAACTGTTGTGTAGGAGAGTTGAGTTTTTTCCACTTGTTAGCAAGCCAGTTTCATATTACAACTGGTTATGCAGCGAAACCTATTAATCTCTAGTACGGCTGCCTCAAAGTTCAAAAGGAAAATCGAGCAATTGACGATTTGGAAGCATCAATATGGCGCACATTGGGCGTTTTATCTTATGTACCATCTAATACACCAGTTGATAGATATCTACCAGATCACAAGATGAGCAGGCTGCCTGTGTTATAAGGGTATGCTGTGAGCATTCTACTTAGCAATTTTGCTTTGCATTCGAAGAATGAGGCCGACCACCGTGTAAACCTCTTACATGATGCTACGAGATACGAGAGAACTATACGACGGCTACACGGCAGGCTTCATTGCAGAAGTTGTGATGAATTTGGAAGCAAAGCAAAATTTGATAAGTACTGCTTTTTTAGTTCACTGATCTGTCGGACACCTCTGACAGGGACGTGGATTCTTGTAAGATATCGACGAGAATGCCGCACTGTATTTCTGATTCCCAACACCGCATGGACTTTCGACACTTCTACTACCCTTTCTCTCTTATTGCACTGTTGTTAAAAGTGTTCTTCATGTTTCATGGGTATTCTTCGATGCAGTGTGAAAAGCTCTTCAATCAACTCAATTTCGGCAAGCAGATGGTGCATCGAACATCCTAAGAAAGGCATATCTTCTTCACGTTAATGGCATTTATCTAAATACTATGCTCAAATCGAATCATGTGCATCTTGCGGGTTCCCTCATATGAACATGTATTCGTACACTGGCGAAATACAAACCGTTTTCCAAGATCTGCCATCCAATTGCTTTTGGACAGAGATATAAGATTATATTCTGTTTGGTATCACAGAAAGAAAACCCGATCCGTTTTACTGTGCAAGAACTTTTATAAGAGTGTTAGTAACCGTTCGAAAGCATAAATCACTGAAGTGAACAGCACGTGACCATTTTTTACAAAACATCCTTTTATAATGCTGTAATCTTTGAAATAAAATTATGTTTTACATCAGTCACGCAATTTTACCATCACTTTGCTGGAAGCACGAAATCATATAAACGTGTAGAAGAGATCTTAGAGTATCAGAGTCATATCCAGTGATGTAGAGTGATGGGCAAGACGGTTGGTGGCTAACAGATAGATGCGCTGTAGTGTAGAAAGAGTGGTGTGCAAAACGGGAGTCAGTAGTGCAACGGGTTAGAGAACGCGCTCCCGGAGAGAGGAGGAAGATGCGGGCTCGAGTCCCGCCTGACGCGAAAGTTTTACACATTACACATCACTGGCCATATCTATGAAGTCTTATGACCACTAAAGCGTTTAGACAGAAATAATTCTAACTGAGCCGTACTTTTAATCTGGGATTCCTTTCAAAGCGAAGAAACAACTCCTCATCGAATAACAAAAATTGTACTTCATATGTGACCGGCCGAAGTGCCGTCGATCAGTGGCCATTTTGAAACCGCGGCATCCCTCCTGTGTCCCCCTCCTCCCCCCGTACCCCGTATATTAGCCAAGAAACACATGCTGGCGTATACGTGAATCAATGTTATTCTGTCTGCTAGGCTGCAGAGAAGCGCTATTTCCAGAAAACAAGCACAGCTTTGGTATCGCTAAATCCTACGCTATTGAATGATTACTAACAGTTTAGAAAGCTCTGTGCTGCGAAAAATATGCGTGTATAAAATACAAATATTTCCCTTTTGCTAAAACATTATGAAAAAAAAGCTTTTTCAATAAACGGCCACGTACAGCTAGAGATTCAAGCTTTACAATGATTACTGATAAGCTTATGAAAAGTTTTTGTCCCAGGAAAGGAATGGATTTTTCATATTGTGCTACAAAACGGGAAAGTACCATATGTAAATCAATGCGACACACCACAGACATTGAGTTTCCAGAAATCGTATTGACATACTAATGTTGGTTCAAAATTAGTTTCTTGTAACCTTATTTCGAGATATGTTTTGGCTCTAATCTCTACTCATATGCCCTTGCGGATCAAGCAGACTTACTCCTTAGCTAAACGCTTTTCTTGAGACGGCAGCGACAACTGATATTAGTCAACAGGCCGAACAGGGGCAATGTGAAGTACTGGCTTCCAAAATATCCATTGCAATGTCTAATTTAGCTTATCATATGGCGAGCTCAATGGCTCCATGAGAGTTCTGCTTGCAATGTCTATTTCACGCTGGAAGTTACCAATAGATATAGTTTCATAAGCCGCCAAAAATGTTTAACGGTAAAGAAGCCAACTGAATGCTTCACTATAAGCTTTTGTCTTAGTAACGTAATGTGTCATACAGTAGTGGTTGCCTTGGCCAACACCAGAATAAGCGGATCACGCTGTCCTTAAAGCTTTGGAGATATTTGCATACAGTGTTGAAGGTGAAATCGAGTATTGTAAAGGCGAATATGATCAACCTCAAGAAGGTCACGGAAATATGCATTAAGCTTTGCAACAATACGTTTCAATCGACCATTTTGAAAGTTAGCTTATTAATACATCCTGAAAACACTTTAGGCCTTTCATGAGGTTTGCTATGGAACTTATAGAGTGATAGACACGTGTTTCGTCCTTCTAGCCTCACCAGTAGCACGGTGCCTTTCGATGCAGTAAGTTCCACATCAAGGCTACCCTCACCCCTGTAGAAGAATCGACGCCCAACTTTTGCATTCAACATACGGTGCAAGGATCACCGTGTCGTTTTTTGGTTGATTGTGGATTAGCTCACGGCTGTTACAGAACATGTGTGACGATACCTTTCAATCAACTATTTTGAGACCTTGCCCACCACCTCGAGCCATCTTAAGCGAAATCTCAAAATAGTCGATTGAAAGGCATTGTTACAACGTTCTGTAACAGCCGTAAGCCATGTAATCACCAATCAATCACTCTGCAACAAAGTCACGGTAGTCCTTTCACCGTACGTTGAGTGCAACAATGCGGCGTCGAATTTTCTAGATAAGAGTATGTTCCCGAGGAACTGGCTGAACCGAAAGGTGTCGTGCTATTGATGAGACTGCAACCCCAAAACACGCGTGTTGAGCACTTCGTAAGTGCCATAACAGAGCGTATCAAAAGCTTAAAATGTGATGTTATTACGATTTGCTTCTTGAAAATTTGGATATTTCTGAACAACTTATTTGTTATGGCATATAATATCGTCTGCTCTATGGCGCGGTGGTAGTTGATCAAGAGAGCATTTCGACGTCGACGAACAAGTATCATCAGTAATGTTGAGAATTGGAACAAAACTTCATAATAATCTGCAACAGCACAAGAGTAAGGCAAGAGAGAACTAGAAATTAGACACATTGACGAGTCAACATCAAAACTTGTAATCCACTGTCGTCATTACAGTTGTTTTCAATTGCGCTGAAATCCTAGAAATGAGCAGTTTGTGCTGGAAAATAGGCGAACGCGTACACTATTTTCGGTATTTCATTATACGTATTTCTTTCTTACTCTTGCTTCTCCTTTTCACTTTGTTCTAATTGGGTACTTTTTTCTCAAGGGATCTTGGAAAGATATTTCACTACCGAAAAGCGCGCATGTGTGTACGTTCTTTTTCTGCAAAAATTAAACTTCTCTTATCTATAGAAGATTAGGGTACCTCTTTCACATTAAGGGTGAAAAGTCTCTCACATGATTGATTCAATGCGCCTAATTAACGCTGCTCGTGGTTTTTCTTACTGAAGGTTCATGAAACGCACAAGGACCCAGATATTGGACATCTTTTCTGTGATCTGCATAGTCAGAATATTCGCTCTTCATTTGTAAAAATATTCGTGCTTTTATATATTTATATATATTATATTATATATTTATATATTTTATATATATATATATATATATATATATAAATATTCATATTCATGATTTATCAGTGCGCTTGCACATATGCGGTATGTATCTTGCACGCAAACGTACTTAGAAGTTTTTAAAAAAAAATCACTGAGAAGTGAATAGTTTTCCATAGTTGAAAGTCGCCTTCAATAGAAAAACATGTGGTCTCCTGCAATCACCTAGCAACCATTATGGGTATACCCATATCACTTGTCAGGGATCGGTAAGCTTTTCCGGAGTATTTATCTCGCAAGGCAAAACGCTTTCCTGCGGTTTATAGAGTATGTGATGCTATTATAATTTGTTACACGAAGGCGGTTCTAGGCTGCTAAAATCTAGAAGGTCATTTGTACTTGAAACACGCGCACACTAATGATCGTAAAGAAGAAAGAAAGCTGCGAAAATCTAATAAACGGGATACCACAATCATCGGAAGTCAGACTTTGTTCACAACCACCTCTCGGGGAGAAGGGCATAGAAACCAAAAACACCGGGTCTTGAAGTCTTCAGTCTTCATGCTTAGAACAGCACAACATTAGAAAACACTGCTCTCAAACTATCAAGAAATCTGTCTCCAAAAGTGGTTAGAGAGCGTGTACCGCTTGGAGGCGATCACCTAACCTTGTCCGAATTTGCGAATCCCTAGAAATAAGCGATTAACGAAAATTTTGAATGATGTGCAGCAGCACTTGCTCAAGCTGCGAGTTTGGAAAAGCTCTACAATGTCCAAAAACTACCAATATCAAATTAATATGGTCGCCTTTCGTCTCCTAGATAGAGTTGTGCAGTGAGGAGGACAATGCAAAAAATCGTCCACGTCTTCTACTCCGATATCCTCGACAGCCGCGTCACCGTCCACTTTCAAACACTATCGTTCCAACTGTCCTCCTAAACATGACATGTCGTTTTGCTAAGGTAAAATCGCTAAATTCCCCATTCGTCCCATCTCCCACAAATGATTCCAACATGTGACGAAATTTTCTCCAATACGCATCATCGCCCTAGTCCGAGGCTATCGCATCTACATTATCCAAAGTCACCATTTCAAATTAGTGGAAAGTAAACATTTCATTGAATTATGTGACGGAACTCAAAAGATTTTTCTGAATACAGGATGTTATAATTTATAGAACAATTTGACAACCGTGATACCATCATCGCGTGCTGACATTGATGCTAGAAAAATGCTTAATAAGACGATGCTTGCCTTGTGAAAATTATTAGCCACTCTCAAGACTTTCACGTGAAAAATACGCTTTTATAAGCGTGGGAGTAAAGCGGTTATCCAGTAGCTACACCGTTTGTGTTCGTAGCATCCATAATTCACGTAGTAAAACCCTTTCAAATCGGTCACAAGGATCGCTTCTGATGCGTTTTGCACTGTTAATGCAGAAATGTCCACAAATACTTTAGTTATAGGTATTCTGTCAAAAATCCAGCGTAAAAACCAGTTTGATTATGTAACTGAGCTTAGACAAGCTGAATGCTTTCGAACTTCACAATTTTTTTGTCTAACGTAAATTTCGAAACAATGGTCGCTATGTAGCTAGGTCACTCAGCTTTAATCAATATGTATTTGGAAAAGTACAAATGAAATAACTAATAAATTGTGCAGTTTTGATTTGTTCATACAATCTTTGCAGTACTTTGTCCCAAGCAAAAAAACAAAATTATTAATGAGAGTACTCTCCATCGACTTCCATAATTTTCTGCCACTTTTCAAGCAAGAGATCAAGGACTCGACTGCGGATCTTGACAGGTTTGGAATCGAAGATATTGATGAGGTCCTTTTACAATTGAGAAGCTTGACAATCAGCTTTCTGTGGACGGCCCGAGCACGACTGTCCTTCAGACTGTTCTCTCCAACAGTGAACTGCGAACCACTTTCTAGCCATCCTTTCCGCAATCGTATAATCGCTCTATAATCGCTCCAAGCTCCTTAAAGCACTTCAGAGACGGCAGTTGGTCGATCGCACAGCGCAACTCTCTAGAAGCGCAGATTTTCGTTATTCAATTAGGTTTCCTCCATTTGGAAAGTTAAACTATAGGTTTTTTGTACCACTCTGATACTCCATGATTTTCGTTATATAGTTATATGTTTTTCGTGCAAACACAGCTTTATTATGTGATGAAAACTTTGAGTGCGAAACATAATCTTCTTTTCCCTTTTACAACGTTCTATGAAAACTTTTTAGAGAACGAATCGCGGTATCGGAATTTTTTTGATTTGAGTTTTTGAATGATTAACAATAGCCTAGCGAAGAGACATACATAAGCTCCAACTAAGCAGTAAAGTAAGCTGAGTGTGAAACATAATTTCACTTTCGCTGCTACAACGTAATAAGAAAGCTTTTAAAAACATCAAGCATATTGTTGAAATTGAAAAGATTTAAGCTTTTAAATGAGTACCAAGTGCCTAAGAGAAAAGTTTTGCTCAGCCAGAAAGGCCTTCGAAGAATCGTGTACCTCGGCTGGTACACGTCGTCCCTTAAAGAGTTAATCTTACACGTCCTTCACTAACATTTTCCCTACACACCGTTCGTGCATGAGCAGTTAGCGAATTGTTCCCACGACATCTCCATCTCAAAGCACGTATAAGAGAGTTGCATACCAGAATGTTCACATGAAACTGCGCAAATGAATGATACTAAAATCATGCGATTCCAAGGCAGTGTAGTGGTAGAGCACGCGTCCGCGAATAGGATGAAGCGCGGGTTTGATTCCCGCCCGATGCTATGTTTTTGCTCACCACTCAATTTTCTTAGGAATTCATGAAACCTCATAACACTGCGGAAAAGGCAGTGAAAATAATAGAAATTTGGATTATTATCTATCATGAGATTTCTTTGTTAAAATTCATACCAAGAACTTTAAACGGGACGATTTCCTTGCTCAAGCTATGAGAGAAAGTTTGAACGTTTATCCTGTCATGAAGCCCAAAAATCAATGAAGGTACTGTAAACCGCTGAGATGCCGAGAGTTAGATCGAGACGCGATGTATTAACCAGTGCAAAAGAACTGCTAGCAGTTGAGTGTTATTGGATGTGGCAATAGTCACTAACCTTGCTCAGACTTCGAAATCTCAAGACAGTTTCTTGGAACAAGTGGATTACACGTTAACTCACTGAAAGGAAACTTCATTGATACCCGTTTGTATCACTCAGCAATCAACGCAAAAAATGATAGTGAAGTTGAAGTAGAGCAACTGAGCCCGATCATCTTAGCACACTTCAGGTACTTCCCTAAAGAGTGCACCTAGTCGCCGTTGAACCCCTAGGTTATTGCTTACACCGCAACCAAGTTATCCTATCCGAAGGCCCGCCTACGCAGCTGTGATGGGTCTAACTTTGAAATTTGATGGATTAGTAGACAAAACATCATCAGTGCACACCAACTTATAAGTTTCAATGAGTAAGTATAAGACGTGACATGATGGTTGACTAAGTTTTAGTCGAGAGATAACGGAAGGCTTTAAACCAACCGAACTTGCCATTTTGCCATTCTTGGTTCAATTTTCGATACTTTTTACAATATATATGTACATATATATATATATAATGTACAGTCCCCAGGTGGTGGATAGGGGAATAAGCGCGAACCAAAAGCGACCGTGTGCTTCCCAGAGACGCAGGTGGATTCAGGGGACGAGCTCCCTGCTTCTGCAGCGCCGACTTGACAAAAACTCTATTTCTACCAGTCACGTCGGCCAAAAGCCTGCAATCAAGCGGCTGGGAAGTACATGGGAGGCGGTTAGGAGTCGCCTCCAACAAATAAGCTCCTCCCGCTCCTCCGGGGGAGACTGGCACGCTACTCGTGAGTTCCCAGCCCCCACGTTTAGACTGGCAAGCTATACGTTGGGTATCGAAATGCCAAAAACAGCAACAAATATGGGCCTCATTCCTCTGACCCCGAAAGAGCCCCTGGTACGGCAGCGCCAAGTAGGACGTGTACGGAGAGGCAGCTAAAATCTCAGGGCCGAACTAGGCTGCCAAGATGGAAACGGACTAAAATGACGATCTGTACCTACAACGCAAGAACCCTTGCTCACCAATCCGCTGCAGAAGATCTATTGATTCAAGCAAGAAGAATAAGGTACGACGTCATTGGCCTGGCTGAGACGAGAAGGCGCCATCCTTTTCACACTGTTTATGACACCGGAGAAGAACTGTTCCTTGGTACATGCGATCGCAGAGGTGTTGGCGGCGTTGGCGTCCTCGTCAAATCGAATTTGACATTGAGCTTTGATTCGTTTGAACAACTAACAACCCGTGTCGGACGATTACGGTTGAAACGATGTAATTCTATGCCGGCTTAAACCATCTTCGTTGCTTACGCACCAACATCGAGCTATGACGAAGACGAAGTCTAAGCGTTCTATATGGACCTCGAAATTTTCTTCAGAGAAGATCATACATTCTTCAAGGTCATTGTCGGAGATTTTAACGCAAAAATTGGTCCTAGAAGAACGTCCGAAGAACGTCACATAGGGACCCACGGACTAGAATGGAATGAGCAGGGTGAGAGGCTATCTGAGTTTGTCATGACGACCCAAACCATCCATGGTAACTCGCAATTCCAAAAGCCTCTCTCTCAGCGATGGACGTGGGAGTCTCCCAATGGAGAGTACCATAACGAAATAGATCACATCACAGTAAATCGAAGGTTTTGCCTGACCGACGTCGCTGTTGTTCCTAAGTTCTACACTGGATCAGACCATCGCCTCCTTCGCGCAACGTTCCGATTTTCGAGGAGAGGAGAGAAAGCCGCTAAATTCAAACAACGAAGTCCCAGAACTACCACAAACTGGGATGTATTCAAATCATCAGTCGGCTCTTGGGAAGATACCGTTGTCGACAACATCGATGAAGAATACCATCGACTCGTTGAATATCTTCACGTTAGCGCTATAAAAGCCGAGAGTCCTAAGGTCACAAAGAGACGCTTGTCTCCGCAGACACTCGAACTGATACGTCAACGTGGAATCGCACGAGCTGCAGGAAACCGAAACCTTACGACCGAACTTGCGAAACGCTGCAGAGAAGCTATAAAAGAAGAACTCAAAGAGAGAAGAGCTGCAGTTATGGCAGAAGCTGCAAAAGCTGGGAAGAGCATTGCCCAGCGAGGCTTCGCCAACTATAAGACCAAGATGATTGCACTCCGATACCCTGACGGGACACTTACAGCTTCCAGAAGGGCTATGGAGAAAATCATCCACCAATACTACTCGGATCTCTTCGCTAGCCATGTTCTCTTACCGTCATATAAATTGAAAGAGGACGAATATGTCGTTCCACCGGTCCTTCCTTCCGAAATCCGACATGCTATATCGTCGGTGAAAAACAGAACAACACCCGGTCCAGACAGGATTAGGCCAGAACACCTGAAGAACCTGCCGCCAGTTCTCATCAACACCCTGGCTCGGCTCTTCACTCGCTACCTGTCAGAATGCAAGGTTCCTATTCAATGGAAAACCAGCAAGACCGTATTGTTGTTCAAAAAGGGAGACCTTCACGACATAGGCAATTATCGCCCAATTTGCTTGCTGTTCGTTGTCTATAACTCTTTACTCGAGTCATCTTAAACAGGATTGACAGAACACTGGACGAAAGACAGCCATGCGAACAAGCAGGGTTCCAAAAAGGATTTAGTACCATGGACCACATCCACACGATTACAAGATTCATTAAAGTTTCACGAGAGTACAAACAACCACTCTCTCTCTCACTTTCATCGATCTGAAAAAAGCCCTTGATTCAGTGGAAACAGAAGCGGTTAAAGAGGCTCTGGATAAACCAGGGCATCCCTACTCAGTGCATAATTATCCTTCGTGAGCTTTATAAAGATTTCACGACCGAAATATTTCCATTCTGCAACAATATCACCATTGACGTACGAAGAGGGGTTCGACAAGGCGATACAATTTCGCCAAAACTATTCACTGCCACCCTACAAAACGTCATGCGAACATTAGAATGGGACGAAATGGGAGTGAAAATTGACGGTCGACAATTAAACCATCTTCGCTTTGCTGACGATATCGTTCTCATAACACCAAACATCAGCCAAGCGGAACGAATGTTGACCGATTTCGATAACGCCTGTGGCAAGATTGGTCTTTAACTGAATCAAACGAAAACAATGTTCATGAGGAACGGATGAGTTTCAAATGCCCCATTCACGCTCAACGGGATGACTATTTCCGAATGCTCCAGTTGCGTCTATCTATGTCGTGACATCAACATGATGAACGGCCTAGCTCCAGAGTTGAGCAGGAGGAAACGAGCGGCTTGGGGAATGTTTAAGAGCACCGAGGATGTAGTGAAGAGGACAAAGAACATCCGTCTCCCTGCCCACCTTTTCGATTCGACAATCATCCCTGCCCCAACGTATGCAGCAGAAGCCTGGTCGCTACGTAAGCAGGATGAAGGATCACTTGGAGTTATCGAACGCGCAGTTGAAAGGTTGATGCTAGGAGTATTCCGTATCTCGCAAATGAGAGAAAGGATCCGAAGTTTCGACCTACATCAACGATCGAAAATCGGAGACGTCGTTCTACACGCCAGGAAATCGAAAATAAGGTGGGCCGGACACGTGATGCGCTTCAACGACAACCGATGGACGAGAGCCGTTACCGACTGGATTCCTCGGGACGTCAAGCGCTCTAAAAGAAGACCACTGACCCGTTGGTCCGATTTCTTCACAAAAGAGATAGAAGAAAGATATGATGCTAGACGAATCCCTAGAGCGAGGAGGACCCACTGGGCTACTCTTGCACGCGATAGGGAAAAATGGAAGAGTTGCTGGTACGCACTCGAGTCACCCGACGATCAACGGGACGACAGGTGATACAGGTGATATATGTACAGATATATAATTTGAAGCCTTCCATTATCTCTCAACTAAAACTTAGTCCACCATCATGTCTCGTCTTATACTTACTTATTAAAACTCATAAGTTGTTATGCACTGATAATCTGTTGCCTACTAATCCATCGAATTTCAAAGCTGGAACCATCATCAGCCGTTAGGCGAGTCTTCGGATAGGATAACGTGGTTCGTATACCCAGTACTAGTCCAATTACTGAAACACATTCAAGCCCATCTCACGAACACACAAATGTTCCTAGACGATCTACGTAACGCGTCCCCAACAACGCGTACGCAATGAATCGTTCGACGTAACCGCCCTTTATACAAACGTGTCGATTTAGTCCGCAATCAAAGCCATATGTGAGCTTCTAACGGAGCACGAAAGATCGACGAACATGTATGGCTTCTCCATCAGGCAGGTTATAGCTCTCTTAAAAGAATGCCTAAACTGTTCAATCTTTAGATGGTCCGGGAAGTATTTTGCCCTAATCAGAGGACTGGCAATGGGACGACTAGTGCCAATCTTTCCTATGGCCTTAATGTTTAAAGTGGAGAACCCTAATCGATCTCCGGCCGTTACTCTACAGTAGGTATACAGATAACTGTTTTGTCGTCTGCAATCCAAGAGGAGATGGACAAATGTTTTGAGTTGCTGAACAGTCAGCCATAGTACATAAAGTTCACCCGTGAGAAACCGAAAGCAAACTAACTCCCGTTTATGAACGTTGAGGTCAACCTGTCCGAAAGCTCCTACAATATAAAATGATACCGAAAATCAAGCAACAAAATCATCTTGGTTCACTACCTATCAACTCGTCCTACGCACATAAAACGTGCGCTTCTGGAGAACATGTTCCGCAGAGCGACAATGTGTTCACAGGAAAAGAACACAGGGTAGAATCTTTGAGCTTGGCGCGAAAAATAGCCATTAATGCCTAGGATACGGTAGGAGCTTCTCAGGTTAGACTTAGAGAAAATTGAGCGCTCCCAAACGACAAGTTTGGCGAAAATAAGGTTATTTCTTGCCTTTTATCTCTGACGAAGTAAGCACAGCAATCAAACGCTGTCTAAATAGAGCAGGCTTGGATAATTCGGTAGCAATAGTTGAAATACCTCCAAAGACACTAAAGCGCCAATCAATCCGCAACCGACTGTATGACCGCCTCTGCGAAACCAGTGACTGCGAAGTTTGCCTGAACGGCAGAGACGGGGACTGTACGAGATCGGGTACAATTTACCTAATCTCATGTGAGGCATGCGGCGATAAGTACACTGGCGAAACGTGTAGACCACTATTCCTCCGTGTAAAAGAGCACCTAGTTAGATCACGGAACTCTGATCCAAAAACCTCACTAGGTACACATAGGGGGCAACATGCAGGAGTAATGTTCGGCGTCAAATTCACGATCCTCGCACAGGAACCAAAAACATCTGCGCGTAAAACATTAGAAGCCTTTTGGATACATAGCAAAGGCCCAAAAAAGAACCGAAAAGAGAAGTGCTCATACAGAAAAATGATTCTTCAAAATATATTCAATTCCAAGTCAAAAAAAAACCTCACGAAAACAACTAAAGGAAATAGACAACTTAAGGAAATAGAGCTACTCTACTCATTTTAATCAGGATGTCAAGGACTGTGCCTGTCAAGAAAACTTACAAGAATTTGAAATTATTTGGATTTAGTGTTAAGGAACATCTTGAGAGTAAGATCTGATATCCGAAAATGAACCGTATATAGCGCATTGGTTAAGATTTTCCCACACTTCTGGATTGAGCGTTCGTTCCATTCGCGTGCAGAGCTCACCAAACCTATCGTCTCTTCAAGATAGGCAAAATGATGAAAAGCTTGTCTAGGAGGATAGCGGCACTGTCTTCTTGAATTGGTGTGCCAGTGCAAGTTATTGTGTGAGTCAGATATGTATTTGAAGACGTCTAACAGCAGCTGATGAAGTCGTATGATTGGAATATCAGGATCATCTTTCATAGAATCAATAACAGCGCAAGCTTCACCTTTTACTTTTTCACCAATTGAATGCCCTTTTATAAATTCTTCGGTGCGTATTGTGAAACATTTTGGCTTATGTAGTATAAAACTGCCCAATCGTTCTTTTGCGTAGAATGGGTCACAATCGCCTTTTAAAGTATAAAAAAAAGTATAGTTCGCGCAATAATAAATAAACAAGCGTGACGTAATGTAACATGTTACATCAACGTTCCCGTACTTTTTCATTCATGAAAGTCATTCCAAATATGTCTCATTTTTTTCAGTTCATTACATCTGAGCACTACGGTCTACTTCTTGTCGTTTCGGATTCCACTGCGTCGTTGAACCAGTTTTGTGGTCTTGATAGCACAGGACCTCTGGGTTAATTTTATGCCTTTACTAAAAGGCTCTATTTTTCTGCGGGAAAAGGCTATTGTGACCCATTCTACGCAAAAGAACGATGCGAATCAAAACCGTCTATTATCACAGAAATTACAGCACCGTTTCCTTCCGTAATCACCATCATCATAAGCTATAATTTATTACTGTCTCGTTTCTTCATCATTCAGCGTCACCGTGCCGAATTTTCGCTTAAACGTGATTCTTTGTCTGCTATCGTCCGCTTTTTACTCTTTCGATCGCAATCGTTACTGGTTCTCAACTGATTTTATTTTCGCCTCAGAAATGGTCCGATTTGGTGTTTTGCTCACTGTATGCTCGTTCTTCGTAGTGAACGCTGAACAAGAACAGTACGATGTATACTGGAATTCTTCAAATCCGCTGTAAGTTGTCCATTAACTAGCATAACACCAATCCAAATTGTCGATTACTTAAAGCAAAATGTTTTTTTGAATTCGACATAATAAATCTATCTACTACTCCTCTATGCTCGTAAACACCGAAAGCTAATTGGCTGTGTTATCAATTTCGACAGGATATAATGATTGATAGAGAAAAGGACGTCTTTATATTGTTGTTACTTATATTTACTCAATGATCAGCCGTTGCGAGGGAGCGTCTGACGCAGTGGTTAGAGAAGCTCTGCTACACACACGTGGTCGATTAAACGATGGTCGATGGTTTTAACTAACGCTCAAGGCTCATTAAGCCTTCCATTCCTCCGGGGTCGGTGAACTGGTAACAGACTTCTCTGGAAGCATAGAAATGCTGGACTTGAGTCTATCGGTCGACCACCGCGAGTAATTGTAAAGGCCGGGCATGCATCAGAATGAGCTCAGATAATCACCACATGATATTAGATCAAGACAGCTGGATGGTGCAGCCCCCAACGATTAGTCAATGCCGAAAGCTTTATCCTTTCATCTTTTTCATTTCTTACCTATTGATTGACTTGGAAAGAGTGTGAAGTTAATGAAAGTCATAAAATTGAAGGGGCGATATAGCTTCAGCTTAACTTGACTCAATGGATATTTGTTCTCCCCAGGTAAATCCTACTGACAGGTGATTGATTGGTGATAGCGCTAAAGCATGGCTGAATGTAAGAGCAAAGGCAAGCTTTTGCTAGTGGTGACACATGTGTTTCTAGAAAAGGTAATGACAGGTTGTGAACCTAACTGACGTTGCGAGTTTTGCTCGTACGTCAGCATTCTTGTGGTCGTGTACACCTTCACATTACTCTCCTATCTGTGTAGACCTTTCCTCTGGAAAATGTCCATCTGTTCATTCAGGAAAAATATAAATCGTTATTGAAAATCCAGAAGTTTTTGCTGTAAAGTTTTTTGTTCTTTGCCTAGATTCGAACCGTTCGACAATGCTATCGACTCGCCTGGCTACTATGAACTGACCGCTCGACCTCTTGACATCATCAATTTTCATTGTCCTCGAAGAAAAGCGAAGGAATATAGTCTCATACACAAAGTATGTCGTAGTTTTACAAAACATTGATTACGCATAGTGAGCACCATCCAGTTTTTGTTATTTCTAAATACTGGTAATTTCCAAAGGGTTCCCTCCTACTTGGTTTCCCAGGTGTCGTTCGAAGAGTTCCAGAGGTGTTCGCTTGGAGCGACCGCCGAATTAGTGGGTTCATGCGACGGTGAACACCATGTCGTTCACTACACACTGAAGCAAGACGAAAACGAACCAGGACAGGTTTACTTCATTAGTGAGTTTCTTTTAGTGTTTACTTTGAATCTTTTAATCTACTTTTTCATGTGAAAGTAATCACGAGCTGACACAACTCTCTAATTAGGTCTCGCAAATGATTCAAAAAAGGAGTCTACGCTTTTTTACCGCTCCTTTTTACAATATTTGTTTTCTACCCATTGCTTTCGTGTACACTAATCTCACGTGTGTCCTACCATTTACATTACAATCTGTCAGGTTATATTCAATGACCCCCGCAATTACCTGGCTGAGAAAAAAAATTCCTTAACACCCCCAAAGAATCTAATGTTTTTCTACAAAGTATCGGTTATTGTAAATTCATAGGAATATCTCACGAATATTTTCATGAGAAACTCTCACGGCTACGCTAGCTATAGTACATCAAATTTCAATTTATTCTCCGGATATGAAATGATGACTATGGACAAAATTGAACCTCGAGCTTTCATACGCTATTGCTCAAAGCGACAACTTTTGATAAGAGACGCTGTGTGGAAGATATGTGGTGTCGAAGTTGGAGGAACTGTGAGTCATGTGACTGTTGCAAAGTGGCATAAACGATTTGTAAGTAATGAGAGCCAACCCCTTTTGGGAGGAACCCCTTATATAATTGAATCGTCGGCGAACATGTTACATTGCCGCGTGTAAAGTGAAAAATCACTTCACACACAGCAGAGATAACATATCAGTGTATCTCCAGTGACCTGATCACCGGACATTGCAGTGATCAACAGTCCATTGCTCAAAGCTGGATTTTTGATAATACCCTCATATTACACGAGATAGTATGACATTCGTCGACGACTGAGCATTGTCTTAGTGAAACAGCGGCGCTTTCAGCGGATCAATGACGAATAGATCTCCTTTAACACATAGTAGACTCGGCCCAGCTGCTCGCAGTAGAGTTCGGCATTGGTGGCGCGACCATTCGGAAGAAGTATGAAATGCAAGACGGCTTGATGACAATTTCGTATTCATAATGCTTGCAGATTTTGAACATCCAATTTCAATGGCCGGCCAAAACGGAGTTAGTCTTCGAGACTAACGAAAGGCACCGTGCAACTGATGAGGTTACAAGGTCAAAACACGTGTATTGCATTAATAAGTACCTATGAAAGATCTCATGAAAGTTTCAAAAAAATACATTGCCAGATTATATTGTTCTGGGCCTGGTCTGAAAGGAGTCGAATATGGAGGCTTGCAGATCTTTAACAGAAGATCCTAGATAATGATGGTCTTTATTATGAGAAAAATAATTATTGCTGTTTTTAGCTGCATTTATGTATATATTTTGAATTTTGAACGGGTGTTAAGTAGCTTTTTCTCGGCCTAACATTTAATTCAAATGCCATTGCATGAATTTATTTCAATGCTTATATATTTATGTATATATATGTGTGGAATTATTTTAGTTCGGTACAACCTCAAATTAGCATATCCCATAATGGAGTGAACTTTATTAGCTGAAACGGAAATCCCTTGAGACACAATTAACATAGTCCACTTTTCTTTATTCTATCTCGTAAAATCTCACTTTCTTCAGTTTTTCAATAGGTCTTACCTCAGTTTTTCAAAGTGCTAGGTTGTAAAATTCAACGACAGTGATACAAAGGATTGCGATGGCCGTTGATGTGGCAGTGAATCCACGAATTCATATTATCGCTGTAATTTGAATAGTAATCGAGGATTTGACTCATGTCGCCTTAGAAGGCTGATTCTAAATTAATTAACTAGCAAAATTGGGTGAATCAGTACGAAAAGTAACTTGTTCTGCCATCAGAGTTTGAATTTTTTGATTCTTTTGATGTAATTTATGATTATGATACCAAAATAAGAGCATGGAATAAATCTTTCAGCAACTTCATCCGGTAAGAAGGAAGGCCTTTTCGCTCGACGATTGGGTTTGTGCAACGAGAAGAATTTGCGTATGGCTGTGGTATTTGAAACAGAAACCGTGGTGATTCCGTTTTCGTGATTGAGAAAAAATGTTCTTTGTTTTGAAAGTGAAAACTCATCACATATCTATCGTTTTTTATTGCGCGTAAAGTTTAACCTTTTAACAACGACGTAGGCTAAAACAGACCACGCGCCGCGAGCACCGATGTCCGCGCTGGCGGCGGGAAGATCGTACTGCCGCGTGTTGCAATGGAAAATTAGAAATTTATTTGGTAAATGGAAATTGTGAGGGAACATCATCTCCCCTAAGTGATAGAATATTCCAATAGATACTTTTATGAGAGGTTATTCTTAGATAAAGAACGCCCATGAGACCGAAAACTTCCTGCAAGGAAAAACCCACATCCATTGACATTCTTTTGACAAGGCTGCAAAAGTTCGTTTCGAAAACGCATTTTCAGCACTATACAACTTTCAGAAGAATTTTTTACAGAGAACTTCATAGTCTGTGGCCGAAGAAGCCTTGATAGAGTTTGTAATCTTGAATTTGAGAAGTGCTTCTTTGGAAAAGATTACACTGCTCACTCTGACATATTAATTATTTTCTTTTACATTGGATTTCATTAGCAAATATAAAGTAGAGTTTAGTTGATGGGACTTAGAAAACTTGTCACAAGTAGATAGCATACTACCGAAGAGACTTATGTGATTATTTTGAGTAAGAAGGACACTCCTGTGCTCTAAAAATCCGCATTCTTCGGTTGGCAAACGACATCGCTGAAAATGAACATTTTTACAGCTTGCAGTGCACATTCTTGTCTCCAATTTGATGAGACCGAGAACGTCTTTTCTCGTCTACTCTCTGATCGCCTAGATAATCAAATATTCCTACAATCAACTCCCACACATCGGGGATGTACAGATCGTCGAAGTCGAGTGGCTCCCTGCACATGATCATTACGTCGTCTTGAACACTTTTCGTTGCTCTTCAAAGGGTGGAGTTCTGGGTGACAGCACTTCGAGTGAGAACTCATGGATTACCTTTCATCTTTTGAACTATAATGTTCATCGCTCGAGTCACTACACGTGAACCAGCATCTATAAGCACTGCATTGCTTTCCATGATGCTATCAGTTTCGTCACAGACTTTTTCATAATCAATGATCCACAGAAAGCGATCGAGCAGGATTCTCTGTCTTTATCTGCAGGCATGACAAAACTTTCTGCTGAGAGCATTTGTTTGGGAAAACTTTTTCTCATACTTCTACGACTGGTAGCTTTACAATGTTCTGAGAAGATCCGATCCTTTTGCGTATAGTTGTATAAGGGGAGAAGAACACCCATCGACGACAATCAAGCGGACGACGTGGTCTGTGATGTACTAATGGATCTCCAAAATCGTGTAGATGCAGCCATATTGAAGTAATTTGGACAGGTAGGTACTGAACGAGGTACAATAAGTCGTCTAGTGGGCATCCACCTGAAAATAAATGCGTGGAGCACCTGAATTAATGTCCATACCATGTCAAATGGTAATAAATAATTGATAAAAATTTATATCTGTAGAAGTAGAGAACAAAGCCTATTCTATAATTCTATAGAGGTTGCAGCTTCAGAAGTACACTAATAATCCATAAATTAATGAGAGTTATTGATGAAAAGGCATCGCATGCTCTGAGCAGCATAAGTTTCGCTAAAAAACTCATTGTCTTCGATATTCAAACACTATAATGTCTTTCGTGTATTACATCGATAGAGAGTAAATAAAACTGGAGAAATTAATGTTTTTCAGAAGTGCAAAACGACGTTTTATTCTATTTTGAGTGTTTTCTTGATTCCACCCTCAAATTTCAATAGATCTCTTGATTTTTATTTGAGCCAACTTGTCATGTGGTTTGGTAAAGAGCTCTTGTACAGCCCGATACACGTGTTTCGACCTTACAGTCTCGTCAGTCGCGCAGAACCCGTCGTCTTTCAATCTTTTTTAGCCAATCCTCTGTGGATGCTCCATCCCCTTACTAAGAGGTATCAAAGACGAACGCTTTGCATTGTAAGTCAAGTAAAAATACCACCGAACAGTGTTGTACACTCGATTGCTCTCTGGCTAGTATTTTTATCATATTATACCTTCAATTCAAGTGTTTTCTCAAGAGCATGCTCACTCACAGAAGATTGGCTAAAAAAGATTGAAAGACGACGGGTTCTGCCTGACTGACGAGATTATATGGTCGAAACACGTGGATCGGGCTGTACAAGAACCCTTTACCAGGCCACATAACATGTTGGCTCAGATAAAAATGCACTGATATAATAATTGATTATTGGACTATTTATTCATTGGGCTTAGTGTATAAAAAGAATCGTTTTTGACATACAAAATTATAGGTAAATAGGTTGAAATACAAATAAAGATAAATAAGATAGCAAAAAACATGTCCAATAACAGTTCGAAACATGATCTTTTCGTATGCATCTGGTTTTCCCCTTCAAAGTGCTGGATTTAAGAAGAGGCAGCGGCATGTTCAATACTGTAGCTTTACTAAGGTCCCTCATATAGTACTTTACCATTTACTGACATTAAAATCCCTTTTAGTGATGATGGACTTTTGAATTTCTCCAGAAAACTACCACATTCTCATTGTAACAACTCGCCGCGCAATCCCACCTTGCCGCGTGAGAAATCAACGTTGTTGTTAAGGGGTTGAATTGACTGTCTTCGCCCAAAAAAAGATTTTTTATAAGCAGAACGATTGTTGAGTTTTCTTCAATCTTTACGTCACGGTAAAATGAAACCAGTAGGAGCTTTATTGACCTGAATATGGCGACCTTGTATATTATCGGCAATATTATAGGAATGGTAATGCCTAATGACCTAATATCTAAATTTTGCTCGTTTTATAACTTATAGTGAGAGCGAGACCGTTCTAACGACGTCTTATGTGGGCCGTTTTGTGGATTGAAAGTTTTGTTCTGAACCTTTTGTTAGGTCTGGTAGGATACTTATACAGTACTGGACGTGTTTATTTCGCCTTTGCAGGCTCATGAGTAGCACAGTGCCTTTCGGTTCAGCCAATCCTTGGTAATACACCCCTATTTATAAAGGAATCGACGCCGAATAACAAATCACATTTGGTCAGGTGGGAAATCCCCCGACATTCCACTGACCACGGCAACCAGTGATCAGTGACCCAAAGAGGTTGGATGAAGTGAAAGGCACTGCGCTACTGATAAACCTGCAAGGGCGAAATGGGCCCTAGAACTGTGTGAGTGCCCCAGCAGACCTCGTTAAACGCTCAAAACATATCAGCTAATTACCAGATTATCATTTCTTTTGAGTGAGGTCCATAAAAACAGTCAAATGAAGAGGTAAAAGTTTTACCTTTTACGAAAACTCCTCCAACGTTATGTATCAAATAAAACGATTGAGAAAATTGACTATAAAAACTTCCCAGATTTCATATCTCGCCTTCGGTTTCCAAAGCCAAAAACGAATCCAAACGAGGTCTTCAAATTATACATAATAAATGACAGTAACGTTATTTTTATGACTCGTCCTGTTGGATTCTCCTACTCCTCTTCGTTCTTTTCAATCTAAGAAGCTTCTCAAACAAAACCGTGAAAATATCTGCATGGGAATATGTGACATCAGTAAACAATCGTGTCTAGATAGAACGTCGAGATCCAATACTGGGCACAGATATGGATCTACAACAATTGATGCAGAATCGCCTCTATCTGGCAGAGGAGAATGGTGAGCTGAATTGGAAGAAGAACGTGCTACCTGACGTCGGTAAGCGACTTTCTGCTAAATTCGACCGTAACCCTATAAAAACCAGCAGTTCAGATGTTGATTGGAAGAGCTACTTGCAAAACCACAATCGAAAGTTGAAATTCGACAAATCGATTCAAATCGAACCAATACCTCTTGACGACGATTTCATCACACGGTGGAAGTTGTTGAGAGTGCGTTCATTTCATAAACGTTTTTCAAGACAATAAGTCAAAGAATCTTGATTACTTCTGGGTTTGATGCTTACATATTGACAACTATTCTATCTCTCAAGTTAAGCTCTTCAAATCAAGATTTATAAATCAAACATTTCGTTAGCTGACGTTTTTCTTTGAATGACGTAAACAGTGACCACTTATTTCCATTGACAAGGAAATACGGTCTTTTGTGGAATTTTATACACTATGCTAGATCGTATATGGAGAAATTACTACAAAAGAACTGCTGGAAACCGTCTATATTCAAATTCTTACCATACAGGAGAGATAGTCATCTTTCTAATGTAGTGAGGTAATTAAAAAGTATTCAATATATCAAAAAGTCACATTTTTTGAATCTTCAGCGCTATTTTTCGGGCACCGATCTGTCTATTGTGAACTTCTCAACAAGCAATATTTTAGAATCAACGTGAGCAGAACGAGATCGGATTTCTCAGCCGAACTGAAGAGACGGTCGAAAAATTAAGATCGGCTGGTGAGGCATTTTATTAGTTCTTAAAAGTTGTTAAGTATGCAAGCACTGAGATTAGGACTAGAATTATTACCTGTTAAACAACAGAACGCTGAATATTTGCAAGCGAGAAAATTCAAAAGAAAGCCTATTAAGGAATGTGTGATGCAGTGGTTAGAGGTGTCTGGTTGGTCGTTAAATCGTTCCCATGCCCTCAATCGTTTAAGGTCGATGAAAAATTACTCCCACACTTATATGAGAAAAGAAAAGCACAATGCGCTGAACCGCCTCAATGTGTCTTCCTGCACTCGATTATATAACTCATGTCTGAGCGATTGATCAACCCTGGAACCATTATCCTTTGCCCTTCGAAACACATCAAATTCTCTTCTCTATGACATTATCGTGATGTATGAAGAGTAACAAACGTAAAAATATTTGAGCACTTCTGCTAAAGGAAAATCCGCTCAACGTCATTGAATTTTTTTGATTCCAATGTTTTTGGATAATTAGCATTGCGCTGAGGCAAATGGGTATGAGTGAGACAATGGGTTTGTAGAGTTCGGTAGTCCTGGCACAATTTACTGAACCTCTTCTCAAAGCTTTTAGAAGATTGAGAACGTGAAAGTCGGTTTCAAGCCAAGCAAACTTCAATTTTTCTTCGGAGCTTTCCCGATTCTTCACATTTATCGTGGCCTTCTTTTTTGAGTGATGAATTCTTTCAATTTTTCCTATCACCTGTTTTTAATTGGTTTGTTTACTCGGTTTCAAAGTGCAAATTATATCATAATAAGATGTTAATGATGATTTACGCCACAATTAGCAATGCATTATTTGAGCAAGTCCTTAGGGTTCATTACTTTTTACGCGACTATGTGACGCCTATAAAAGTTATACAGAACAAAATAACGACCATTTTCAGTTGTATCTCAAAAAACCTCAGCTCATTAGGCGCGTGTAATGCAGTGGTTAGAGCTGTCCTGCAATATGCACTGGATCAGTCATTGCTTCGATCCTCCACCCAGGCTCACTAAGCTGCCCACCCGTTCGGGTTCGACAAAATTATAGCAGATTTGTGCGGGAGGGTTACAACAATCACTCGATACATCGCTAGGTCACCGTGGATTATTGTCTAGGCCGGGCATTTAACCACCGACAGTTGAAGATAAATGCTTGACAGATCCCTTAATATTGATTATTACCGGGTACATTGTCGTCTGTTCTTTATAACCAGCTCATAGTAAATTCAATCATATGCATTGAAATCTATCAGAATGTACAAAAATCTGCCTGAAAGGTAAAACTCTTCTCTAATTTCCGATTTTCTGGAGCGTACGCTATGTGCTTCTTCTACTTTTCTCTTTCAAAAGCCACATTTTGAACACGAAAACAAATCAAGAAGCGAAATTTAATATGATATTGCGTCATGGAGTTCTCCAATATCTTGTTCTTATTTACAGCATTCACCGTTACGTTGGTCACTTCAAGGCGCTAAATAAAATTCGTATTTGCTTCATTTTTTTGAAAGCTTTATTTCTTAATGCTTTCATATTTGAAAGGATATATATATGTAAATAGATGCGTGATTAATTTGATAGATCAAGCTCTCTTTTTTGAATTACAAAGTTTTGAACTCCTAATGTACTCTATTCACCAAGGTATTGTCATGAATTATCGAAGAACTAGCTTCGTAGCAAATGCATAGAGAAATAAAATAAATGAATGCAAAAGGCCAGAATACTAAAGCATGACTTTCTTGTCAAATTATAGCTCACCTAGTGACCATTTCGAAAACCACAGTTGCAACAACACATTACCATTGAGCTAAGAATTTTCGACGAAGACTAGTTTCTGACAGTTTTAGCCCCTACAGAACGAAGGTATATCCTACAAAAAAAAAATTAAAATAGGCATAAGTCGTTCAGTAAAAATCTCAAAAGTACAGTAAGAACTTCAGCCCCTATCAATACCTTCGCCGTCGTCTCATTTGTTGTCCTACAACTCTTCTGGATACGATGAATAAATGTCTTCGGCATTGGCTATACACGAAAGCTAAACCGGTGATCATCAACGAACTTTATATGATTGTGTGGTTTTTGTTCAAGTTTTTCGGTATTTTTCGCTTAATAGCTCTGCCTTTTATAAAGAGTTCGTATATCGATAAATTCTCGCTGCAGACGAGATTTCTTTTCTCTGTATTTCAACTACAATCGAGTTCATTAAGTTAATTTTTCTTCGCTGTTGTTGCTCATCCCGTTCTAGTAATTTACCCTCTAGTTCGTAATATTTCGAAGCCATGTGCACTCGCTTATCGATCTCCGTGTGATTAGTTCAGATTTTCCGTTGTGTTTTGCTTCTCCGTGTGACATCACCACCAATAGATGGAGTTGTATAGAATTTTAATGTTTTTTGACTCTCATCGCTGTAAAAATGTGCGCTGTTTTTTTGTGGTTTAGTAAAGATATCTATTAATCTCTGTGTTTGAAAGCGCAGCTTTGGACTTGACGAGGCTTGAAAGTGTTTCATACTATGTCCAAATTTTATTTTACTCAAAAAGCAATTATGCAAATTTTGTATCATTGCCCTGTCGATATGTGCGTAGCTCTATGTTCGAATAACTCCCAAATTCGTTTAAGTAAAATGCTATTCGTTTGTAAAATATAAGGCTCTGGTTTTTTTGTATCCTCTGAATTTCAACTTTATAAGGTTTTCTTATTTTCACAAACCACTGCTTACTAACCAGCTCTTCATAATCAAAGTAATTCATAAGAGATGTAGTACTAATCTGTCTTCCAATGTTCGCAGCACACGAGTGTAACCTTAATGTAACCTTAACCCCTAAGGGACGGCTATAGAAATCGATGCGCGCAGGGCAAAATACGCGATTTTCGTTTTTTGATCAAGTTCTTTTTCCCTATTCTGCGAAAATTTTTGATTTTTCGTATTACTCTAGTATGAAGAGATTTTCTCTTTTCGCTCATATGATTTTGATCTAGATATAGGGGTCCTGTATAGAGAAAAAAGTTAGTTTATTACGGAATTATGCTGAATTTGACAATTGATCACTGTATTGAATTTATAGAGGGCATACAATAAAAACTCTAGTTTTGATCTACCGTAGTTTTGTACAGGGCCCCCGAGCAATTTTAGTGAATAAAAATTGAAAACAATGAGTAATTTGCAACAAAAATGATAATGCATGCTGTATTCGATACTAGCTCATCGATAACTCTCATTATAACTAAGTTTATATCAATCATTCATTTATTAATTATTCAGAGTTGAGATAAGCGAGAAAAGGTTGAGTACTAAGAATAGTGGAAGAATTCTGAGCGGTAAGGGACAGCCGTACTTAAATAAAAGACTTAGAACATCGGCATCATGCAAACCATTAATCAGAAATAAGTCCCCAGAGAAGTATTCTTGGTGCTTCTCTCCCATATGCACCCATTTTCGAATAAAGTTTGTTTTTATTTCATTTTGAGGCCTTAGTAATTATGCGAGAGCTTGAATATCAAGAATCTGAAGGGTTAAGTTTGTTTTTCAAATGGTTTCTATAGTATGCTGTAAAGGTGAAGTAAAATTTTCGGTACTTATGTGTTAGACGGCGATAAATTTTTAAGTCGATCTCATTCGCCGATCAGGATCTTTTCAGGAATGTCAGTAATCATCAGAAAGCTCAATCTCTAGCTACAACTGCGTTTTGCCGGGTTTTCAGATTACTCTTTTATATCCCTTAACCTACAGAATGAAATTTCGTTTCTCATTCGCCTTCCGTCTTCACTTTTACCACACGTACGAATCGCTGGAAGCACGAAAAACATGTCAGCGTGTAGACAATTTTCCGTAGCATCAGAATCTACGTTTTTATCTGAAGGTGCTGTTGATGTGGCGGAAACTCCCAAATTGAATAAAAATATTTCAAACGCGATCGGTAGTTCCTCCTCAGTCTCGTTCTCTCGCTCCGTGAGTTGGCCGGTAAGCAAAGTCGCCGAAAAGGTTCATAGCTGAGTAAATTGTGAAGGTAAGCCAGAGCAACGACTTGCTAGTGAATTAATCGCACGATCTACCACGTAACTCGGTAGTGATCTACCGTATTTTGCGTTGAAACGATGGTAAATAATACTATTTCTATTGAGGATTTTTTTACCGCATCGACAAAAACTTCAAATAAAAACGCGTGATTTTGGCACAACGGAAATTCTGCACACGCTGACATAACGCGTAATTTTGACACAACGGAACTTCGGCACATGCTGACATGCTTTTCGTGCTTCTAGCAATTCATACTCGTGGTAAACATGGAGCCGAAGTGCGAGTGAGAAATGAATTTTTTCTGGATGCTACAGGGTTATAAGAGGGTTCTTTGAAAAACCGGCGACTCATAGTTGTAGGCAGAGATTTAAGCTTTCGAATAGCTACAAATACTACTAGGAAATTGTCTGTTCAGCGAATGAGAGTGGCTTAAAAATTTGTCACCGCTTAACATACAAGTACCAATTTTTCTTTCACACTCAAGCATCTTTCGCTGAACAGAAGTTTCCATTGAGATTTTCAATAACCATTCGATAGCACAAATCTCAAAATCTCAATGATAGCTTGGTTATTAAAAAGGATGTTTTAGTGTGTTGTTACAGCTAAAAGATCATTGAGTTTCGCACTTGGCGCCGTGTCGGTCGCGCAGCGCAATTTACATGTGACGTCCGGTGCACGTTTTCGGGTTTCATGCTTTCGAACAACTACTAAAATGTCTAGAAATAGCGAAAAATACGTTTTCACGAATATGAGTGCTGATAGGGGAAGTAACGCATCATGTGCAATGATGAATGCGCGCTCTTTCTACATTCACTCGAGCTACATATCAGAAATATCTCCACAAAAACCTCGATTAGAGATGTTTAGTTGTTGTTTTCAAGCTACGTTCTCGCAAGACAGGCGATACAAATGCGCAATAGGGGGTTGAAAGTTTATTTTTGTACAAGGATGTGGAAATACCGCCGAAAAATTCAGGATTTCAAAAGGAGTAGTCACTCTTTGTAACAAAAAATCTTCGTGGAAAGTTTACTTGTGATATTCCATCCTTCATGTAACGATCAGTCACCTCTGAGTTATAAACTTGACCTATAATTACCAATAAACCATATATGACGCCCTAGCGGCGGGGTAGCATTCTAAGCATGAAGTGTGATCTTCTTCTCGCTCTTACGGCGTTACATGGCAACCTTTTAAAAACCCAATTTTATCATCAAAATTCTCAAGATCTGTACTATCTAACGAGTATTGAAACTTTAGCGAAGAACCATATAGCGGCCCCAGCCAGGCAAATGACGAAAATTGAGTGTGAAGAATAATGGTACTTCCGCTGTTACAAAGTAATGAAAAAGCTTTTCTCTGAAGCTTAACAGGTTTTTGGAGTCGCAGAGATTTAAGCTTTCGAGTGATTACCAAACTTCTAAAGGAAAGCTTTTCTACAGCGAGAAAGGCCTTCAAACAATCGCGTACCTGAACTGTTACACGTCGTCCCTTAGGGCTCAACCTTTCACTCAAATCATTGGAGTCTGCTGCCAATTAATTCGCAAACAAAAATCTATTATGGCCAGAATTTTGGTGTTTTCTTCCAAACCTTTGGCTCTTCTTCACAATCTCATCGAGCTGAATCACAACGTTGTAGTTTTATATCTTGATTCGGTAAGGTTATGATTTTGATTAGGATATACCAAGAACTGTCAACACTTGAAAAGAGACATTTTCAAATTGTTCTAGAGGAAAAAAATGGTGCATAAAACTTGAGCTTAAGTGGATTGAGAATTTGTTTGCAGTAACTGGAGATTGGTGAATTCGGCGGTGTATGAACAACTGCAGACTATCACTTCATTTGCCACTTCTCTAGCACTAAGATCATTTGAATTTTTTTCAAAAGATAAGCATTTTTTCTAAATACACTAATTTGTCGAGCACTTTGAGTCTTCCATTAACTTCCAAAACATCAAACATTAGCGAGCGTAGATTTCAACAAGTTGTGCTGTGATTTCTTCATATTTGCTAATCGATTATGACTAATTTATTCTGATTTTCTTGACGTAAACCTGTTTGGCAATTGCATTATGGCAAATGCTTGACTGAAGACCTACGACACCGCAGGCTCTATTCGATTTTCATCTTGGTGAACCCATTAGAGCAGTCTTCGTGTTTCTACACATTAATGCCTGCTTCCGTATGCTTAGACTACATTTTCGATTGCAACGTGCATCTTGACGTATATCTTGAAATATGTTAATTATTACCAAGCCTAGATTAAACTATTCATCATATTTCTGTAGTATCAACAGCATAGTGATTGCATCACACCAGTTTGATTCCGAAATGTAACCTGTAATACCGTTCGTAAGCAGATGATAAACTCATCACTCTGCATTAGGTCCTGTCACAGGAGCTTCTGCTATCGTGAAAGAACTCGAGTAATAATATGGCAAGCCTCTTGAGCCTTTGGCATGCGGCTGGCGACCGCCTGCGAGAAAAATAGGAGTGCTCAAGCAAGACCTTCACGTGAAATCTAGAGAGTTTGCTCCAAGAAAACTAAAACGCTGTCAGGCATAAGATCATGTTTGGCTAGCACTCAACATTTCAATAAGAGAGGACGAGAGATCTTAATGTAGCAGTCAAGCCGATCCACGTATACAACATCATCTAGGGAAGACGCCGCATCATAACGAAGCGAATAGAACAAGTGCTCGGAACGACACGGCATTTAAGACTATCCGACGAAGTAATTGATATTGGATATATTTGATAGTATTCGTTGAGTGAGACCCTTTCTAAAAAGTTACGTATTGTGTTGAACTCGCAAGCAAGACGAATCGAAAGACTTAGGTCGGGAAGATTTGAAGTCGAAAAACTAATTTTCGCAGACCTCGATAAAACTCGTTCACTACTACCACTGTTGATCGAGTGATCCATGAAGGTTCTTTCTGTTTTTACAAGCCCATATTCTCAAACTTTCCTTTGCTACTTTTCTCATATAAACAAGGTCTTTTTTGGTATTTTTGCTTAGAAAAGAGCGGAATTGTCAAATGTTCCTTAAAGTATACTACTCATGATAGATCTTTACTTCTTTAAGACGTATCTCTCGGTATTTTTGACATCCAGCTCTGAAAATCTTCTCAGGAAAAAAAACAGCTGATGCCAAACTTTTCTGATACTTCTTCGCTAATTTTTTCAACTCGCCAAGCAAACATTTTAGTTGATGAACGATCTTGTCGAACACATTGAACAATCAAACCTTTTCTATGCGTGAAGTTGAGCGTACTTTGCGCAAGATAGCAATAAACTTGTTTTTAAGAAATACGGTCTAAGAATTGTGAGTAAATAATCTCACTTTAAAATCACAAACATAACTTTCAGCTCGTCAGTATTGTGAAGAAGGTCAAATTCCACGATTGCGAATTCATAAGCGCAACTAAAAGAACACAAGTGAACTTGCCATATTGCAGTAGTGCAAAATTTTATACATCGGTCTTGGCTATCGAGATTACTCATAGTGTGTGACAATAATTGGTGACCTCAATCCACGTGAGGAGGTAAAAGGCTCCGAGGAAGGCGAAATCGCCAAAATCTAGGTTTCGTGGGTTTTTTGGGATTTATGGAAGTATTTCACTGAACAGATTGTGATGAACTTGATCTTTCCAGACTTTGAGGAAAGTGAAGTTCGCCGAAACGTCAGCTGTGCGAAATTAATAGTATGATAACAAGCTGGTGTTTGCTCAGCAAGAAAAACAACAAATCATTGATTAGCGCAAGGTTAATCGAAAAGCGCTCTTGGAGATTGAACATGGACAATTACTAAAATACATCATTTCTTTCAAGTACTAATCCTCTATTTTTCTTTTGGATTAGCGCACACATTACTTTATCCCTCTTATCGCATGAACGCTAGTGAAACACTTTTCGTAAGGTGCATCGGGAATGAAGCACGTGTCTAAGCATTAGGTTGCTGAAGATCATGGATTACCCTCCCATATGTGATAGTCGAGAAGATCGTGATGGGTGGGACGACTTTACAAGTTTAACGATCACTTCGCTAAGTAGTATTGGGGAGAATTCTATGTATTGGACTCTATAAGTGCCCATTAAAGACCCAATGACATGTTGACTCGAAAATAATAATCAGAATTTGGTGTATCAATGACAGCTGCTCGCTTAATAGAGAAGAAAGGCTGTTATCTAAAGAACTTGATGAAAGACGTGTAATTACGTGTTATCGTGATGCCTTCTAAATACAGTCAATGATAAGAAAGTTTCATGTCTGATGAAAAGCTTTTTTTTTCAAGAAGTAGCGTACTATTAAACTCTACTTGTTTTTCTCTTTTGAATCCTCAGTGTTTATTTTCCTTCGTTTATTTCACATCCATAAAAATCGCAATGAACAACTGTTTCAACTGTTTTTCTCTCAGTGAAAAATCACTGACGGAGACTCATTAGGCCCACTTCTTCCTCAAATTATCGTCTCTCTATCGATTGTCGCTGTTATTCATCATGGAAACGGGCGTGTAGAGTTTTTGTCATCATCGAAAATATCAGCAGCTAACAGTTTCACCACTTTACGAGTTTCATCGATTTCCCTCTGTTATCCGTAAACACATTCACTTTTCGAAGGAAAAGCGAAATAAAATTGAGGTGCTTCAATTGGCCTCTTTCTTTCTCTCGTGTGACATTTCCACCCGAAATGTTCTCAATGAAAAGTGTAAATATGATGTGTTGGTCGACCCCGATCATGCAATGGAAGGGAATTGCTCCAGAAAGCATGTGTCATCTGCTTTTCTGTTTCCGTTTTTCGATTTCGTGTGTTTTTCTCTTTTTGCAAATGTGTACGACTCGATTTAATGAAAAAAGCAAAAGAGATGTCGGTAAAGTTGCTACGAAACTCGTCACGACTTACGTTTTGTTGTAAAACTAGTTCAATGATTAATTGACTCAATCAGAGCCGCTTACATTGGAAATACTATTAACCAGCCACCAATGGTTTTCTTCTCGTACAGAAAAATGTGCACCGTTCGCCCTTACTTCAAATCCTTAACTACAGTTTTCCTTCTTTTTTGCGCTGATTTTGACTGCAACCCAACAAAATGGGAAATAAGATCTTCAAAATTTGGCACTTTGCCAAGGAGAAATTTGATCATATTCTCAATATACTTAGTGGTGAAGATAGAGTAAATTTATTTCTCACATACTACTGCAGCTTGCTCTCCCTTATTCCAGTATGAAAAATCTAAAAAAGTGATTTGACCGTTTCTCTTTTGAATCGTTGCTTGTTCACGGATTATATACGGATCAACTATGTGCTGTAGTGGTCGATCAGTTGGGAACAGTCCAGTAATCAGCAACTGAAAAGAGACTGAACTAGTCTGCTCATCAGCTGACTGCTTTGATTGCCTCATGCAGCAGTCTGTTCTTACCATTCCACTCAGTTATACTTCTGAAGCTTACTTACAGAAAAAAAAATTTGATTCCTAGCTGATGAGAATTTGTCGTAAGGGTAAGATAAAAAACAGAGCAGGTAAATTCAAATTCAATAAGGGCATATCCACTCTAATTATGATCCTATTAATAGTTTCCGCTTCGCACAGTGTGCCACTAATGGAATGAAAGTGTAATAGGAAAGCTAACGAGAGAGAACTGCTGATCATTTCAGGAAAAATTGTCGATTAGAAGGAACAATATTCAAAAGAAAACTGGTAATGGAGTTAATAATCAACCATTTTTGAAGCCTTTTTTTTCCAAATTCGTTAACTCTTCATGCTCTGTCTGAGTTGTTTTGATGAGAACATTCGATTTGATATATAGTTACATTTTTTACAATTTCGACCTGCTTTTCTTCGCCTAATTTTGATTTTTAAAGGCAGGGTATTATGTGAAGGATAGCCACAAGAATACTGAGATACAATCACAATTTTGCAAGATGACTTCCAACCCATCATTACTCGTTCCACAGGCTCAATAACTTTTCCATTTGGCCACTAAAAGCATCGCTCTGGCTTTCTCTCAGCAGTGTTCTAATCTATTCCATGGCTGTCAGCAATCATGCGTCAACGAGATTGATTTGGAAGTACAAGTCGGCATAATTACCTGTCAAGTTGAAACCACAGCTGAAATCAGTTCTAAAGTTTTTGTGGTTATGTTACACAAATTTTACAATCCAAAATCAATTGGGCCTAGATGCGTACGTGCCGTCATAGAACCTTGGGTTTGAACATGGCCTTTGCAAAAGATTAGACCTTGATGAGAGCAAAGCATGATATGAGATCTTCACTATACAAAACGATTACTCTAAAAACTTCACGTGAAAATATTTAGTTTCATATCACGTTATAAATCGAGCTAACGACGATTACGACGGTACCGCAGTCTCAATGTATAAGTACTTACTTTGCTGACATAAAGAAATGATTTCGAAAATCGACTTCCAACTAATTTCGGCGTTAAATTAAGTCGATATTGCGTGAAAGTCGGTTTGTAAAATTTTTGCTTTCCCATGTGTCAGCTAACAACACATTCATTACTTCCACAGTCAAAGCAAAATATAAATTCTCCACTATCTCATTCTGGAGTGCGTCCATCTACTTGTTAGTGTTAATCATGGAACAAGGTAAACTATCATGCTTTCATAGGCTGCAGCCTGACCTTAGCAACAAAGCCGTATCTCGTGTCGACTCCTGTGCCGTTCACTGTTCATTCGAAGACCAGCTGCAAATGAGGAAAACTGTTGACAGAGATGCCATCACTTGTTGTGCAAACCTGTTGTTGATTTACTTGCATTCCTTACTTGAGTAGCAAACAATTTCTGTGCAAATTTGAGCACAGCCTAAATTAAGGAAACCTGTCTGTCGGTTTTTCATTGAATGATTCAATGCGCACTCGGTTGTCTCCGCTATATATATATATATATATATATATAATATTCGGATGTATATAGAGGCGGTTTGTACCAATTGACAAGAGATGAAAGGAATCTGCCTTACAAAATCATCTGTTTTAGTACACATTCGCTTCTAAATTGCATTTAAAATTCACCCTACCATCGGGTAAAACACAAGAAATTGTCTCATGACTGATCAGTGTCTCATTTCTATTGATTAGCTTTGAGAAATAACGTTATCATTGTTATTCACGTTTTATAATTATTTACTATTACCATTAATACATTTCCACATCACATTCAGCTTATGTGCAAAAAAAATTCACTGATTTTCACTCATAAAATTGCATCTTTGCTTTATTGAAAAACATTCTTCATAATAAGTGTAATCCATGGAAGCAAGCGGAGAGCATTCGACATAGAATCAATCATTAATAACAGAATGTGGTCGTATTGCTCCTACTTTTTCAAGAGACTTGTGACTAGGTTTTCTCCCTTAGAATATATCGCATTCAAGAATCAATTTGACATTGACCAAGAATGCCAAGTAGTGAATCTGATTGTGCTTCAAATTTTGTTTCCTGCTTTTAATATTACAACAAAGTTGCAAGATGCAATGAAGGTGTTCATCTTTTTCCAAAAAGCCACTGACACCACTTTTCTCATGTCGCACGGGATTGCAGACTGCACCATTTTTTCTTTATGATTGTTTGCACCAGAAGCAGGTCAGTGCAGTTGAAACCTGTCCATCAATCACGTAAAAGGTCGTTTTGGGCGACAGTGGAATGTTCCGTTCGTTTCTTATCGCTCATTTCTTGAGAATTTAGTACAAGTGGATAGCTCATCAGACTAGTTGTGAGATCGTTAGAAAACTCTCCATTTTCTGAGTTCATTACAGTCATTGTATACGGTAATGGTTTACTCTGACATTAGGCCTAAGTGTATCATTTCATGATAAATATATGGTCCAGCTGCGAACGAAGGAAAGGGTCCGCCCGTCTTGCACATAGTCAACCGAGAGAAACGCTTACATCACCTTTATAACGTCCACAAATTCTCCTCGTTCATGCTCTTCTTATCACTACCTTTCACCATTAATTATTATCTTAGGTGGTATAATGGGAGTATGATGTGATGTCTAAAGTTTCCACTCTGAAAATAAGTAAATAGCAAGCCACCGTCAAGGTTTATTGCGCTCCTGAAAATTAACCCAGACGAAAATGGCGGATGAGTGGAAGTTAAACCTCCTTTCCATATGAATGGAAGTTAAACCTCCTTTCCATACACAACGGAAAATGTTTGTCTGTTTTAACCTAGCCAACATAATCTGATGCACCATATCTTCAAAGACAAGTTGAGATCATAATCCTTCTAGAAAACGATGATGCTTCTGGCTGGAGAATGTCATTGGTAGCGGAGAGGAGCACGAAATATTAGACACGCTATGAAGACTGATTATGGCTCTGTGTGTGACTGCAGTGTAGAAAAATAGGCTCTCAAATGTATATTTTTAAGCTGCTCTAGAAAACACTAGTTAGTGCAATTTTGTATGACCGCCTCATACCTCACTTTTTCCACCTACAGACAAAAAAGACTCCTTCTCATTATAGTCGAGTTCCCTCCTACAACAGTAAAATGATATTTTCTGATTCGTTTTTTGATGCTTTCATCAACGCATTTATTGCTCCCAGAAACACTTCGCAATTTCGTCACTTTTATTATGCACTAATAGCTTTTAGACCTTTAGTATTCTCGGTACTCATTACTTGGAGCTCATTTAATCAAGAAATGCGAAAAAAAAACTATCGCTTTAGTTTCCGTTTTGGGAATAATTACCAAGGCATCTTTTCTATAGGTGCTTTTTGGACTTCTAGGACTTCAACGCATGATTGCGCAATGACTTCTCATCTGGAAGCGTAATGTTAATTACGTAATGCGGCTATCTAATCTATCACAAGCTCTTGGCCATCAAACTTGTTCGGGTGATTGAGTCTTATATTAGATTGGAAAGAAAGTTCTGGAGCACTTGTAAAAAATCGGAAATTTGTGCATGAATTCCAGGCAAAGACAATAATATCAAAATAAAGGCCATCGTCTTCTGCGACTGTGTGCCATCGCTCCGCCAAGTTTTGAATCTGGATGAGGCACCAGTCTTTCGCCTTCGATTCAAAAAACTCTTAATGTGCTTCTTCAACTTCATCTTCGTTGTACAACTTTGTTGGACGTCCTGGATGAGGCTTGTCTTCGTTGCCAAGATCTTTGGCATTAAAACATCGAAACGTGCGTCCGGCAGCAGATTTGCTTGTTGTGCCTTCCCCTTCGACTTTGTTGATTTCATCGGCTGCAGCTCGCTGTGAAAGACCCTTTGTCCAATAACGACGCAATAAAACACGAACTTCGATTGCATCGTTGAAAATGGCGGAGGCTTGTAACAAAGTGAAAATAGAGGTGATTAATATCTAATCCTTTAGTGGAAAAATCCCACATAGAAACTGTAACATTCTCATGATATGCATGGAAGTTATCTCATGCTCATTAAAGTGCCCCTAGATGGAATAGAAGATTAGTGTGGAAATATAAACACATGTAGCAAATTGACATATTGCAGAATTTTCAGAGCAATGTAGCAAGCAGTGGCTGTGAGTGACCTTTGTAACAAGTTTGTAACGACGTGGGAATGAGGACAACACAGAAAAGACATATTTTACACGATGACCTTTCTAATGTGTACACCAACTACGTAGCCCTGAACCAAATCCGAATGCAGCGAATATGTAGGACCCTTACGAGCGCTTCATTCCAAATCAATCTGAGATACTTCGATCTCAAATGCATCACTTGTTACTACTTTTAATTGTTACGAGGAAAAAGGATATTTCGAAACAAATGCTTTCCTCATTGGTGCTCTCGATCACAATGCGAATTCAGCTAATCATATCTGGCAAGGTCTAGTTGGCTGCTGTTAAATTCTTTCTTTGATAATACAGCTCTTCTTCTGCTCATTTCCGCTGAGGAAATGAAAATCGATGAGATAATTACAGCTATAACAAGGGTACCCATTAGAATGAATATGGCAACCATGATAAAGCAAAGTTTATACGCAATTATCAATTATAGAGACGTCATGTTTTTGAAACTAACAGTAGAGCGCTGAAAAGCTATTCGAAGGGAATTTATAAACTCTACTTACACTCTTAGCTGATTCGTCTTCAAGCGCATTGCTAGTCCCTGCGGTTTCGTCGTTTCCTTCTTTACCCGTGATCAACACATATGGTGGTAGTCAGTTCGGGTTGTTTTCTCGATTACGCGATTTCGTTTGGAGTTCGATGATAGCTGAACTTTTGGTTTTATCGGCATGCTGATTTAGCTCTTGGGATCCCTATGCAAAGGCATTTTAAGTGTCATCATAAAAGCTCGATAACGATTCATGTGAATTTTAAAGAGAATTACTACCATGTGGTATGGATTTCTTCAGGATAACAGAGATTTCTTTTGCGACGCTGAACGCTGTGACTAAGAGCGATGTGAGAAATCAAACTTATTGAATACGGGTAATTTAGTAAATAAGTTGAGAGATGCACTTTTGAAAACCTGTAGTGTACTACTAGTTGATTATGGAAACCACGCCTTGTCTGTATTCAGGACATTCAGTAATTATGATGAATGTTTTAGTTGAAACTGCGCAGAAAACGAAAGATGGTATAGATCGCATTTGGTCAACGGTCCTGAATCTTTGACTTTGCCATGCATATTAGACAGAGCTTCGAATATTGAAGATTATTTATTTCATTTCCAAGACAAGACTCAGAAAAAATTCTTTGCAAAATATAGCTTATGAAGTAAAGCATTTTGTTAACGTCCTTATAATTTGGCATGTAACTTAGTAAGAACCTATGTTATTCCGGTCTCCAAGTGATGATTGAATGGCTTCCCACCTTGATTGCTATTTGCTACTGTTACAGTCCTTGAAAGTGGTCGATCAATTACTTCATTTAGAAATTGAGGGATTTAGAATTTTCGTTCAACTTGTACGACATTTGTGTATCATGTCTTTTGACATTCCCTCAATAGTTTACTGTCCCATTATGGCAAGGGACGGATCATGATTGGTGAATCCCAATGTAGAATTGTCCGAGATTTCAGCTAACCTTACCAAAACCTTGGAATCTCGGTCAGTAGGTCGTTAAGCTCCTCTCAGTAACAACGACTCTGAGAATCTATAATAAAGCTGAGGCCCTCGGAAAAAATGTTATTTAGTGATCTATATATCCGTCACATTGAGATAGCATTGAAAATTGGACAATTCTTCTAAAAACGATTCGTTCATGTAATTAATTGTTTTCTAGATGGATAGGCACAAGGGTGTTAGCAGCAAGTTTTATTCACTGCAATACTGGCTGACGTTTCGGCAGTTTCGCCTTAATCAGATCTCGTAAAGGTCAAGCTGGCACACAGTCTACTCATTCGCATACTTTCACAGCCTCAGCAGAAAACACTTTTAACGGAAATACAGTATAATCAAATATTTTGAGCCTTTCAAGAGGCCGGATATGGCGTCTTGGTGTGTATTTAGTTTCGCCGCTCTCGCTCGCCTCATTAGTACTAAAAGCCTTGCTGCTCACCTCTGCTACTATTGATAATCAGCGTCGAAAAGCATCACTTGATGTTGCGTTCTGCAGTGATTGATTGTCGACTGCAGGACTTACGGCCGTTAAGTATATATACATATATATATATATATATATATATATATGTATATGCATACTCAGCATATAGTATATATATATACAAATATATAAATATATAAATATATAAATACATTATCAGCATATGGTATATATATATATATATATATATATATATATATATATATCCATACCTTCCAGACAACTGTTTAAGGCCTCTCTCAGAAACTCAATATAGTCTGATAGAATATTTTGAGCACAAATTCCTATCGGTTACAAAAATTTGTCTATAGAGTTTCTTATCTTGAGGTTATCAAGATGTCTGACTAATAGAGTGCGTATCAAATTGACTTTTCCAGGCTCTGAAGAAGGCGAAACCCCGAAATGTCAGCTGCTATGATAAAAAATTACTGTAAACAACTTTGCGACTGTCCATGAAGAAAACAGCGGTTTGATTAATGCCGAGGTTAATGGCAACTCATTCCTATGAACAGCTAATTGAAGCTATGCTGCATCTTATCTAGTTGTCGTCTCTCGGACTTGTTTAGAAAAAAGGGTGCTTTTCCGTAAAACAGCGACAAATGGATAGTCGACGCCATTCGCCGGGCAAGAGATTTTCATAGGAGTGTTAGTATTCGATCGAAAGCTCAAATCTGTGGCTAGAGCTCTACTTAGACTTCTTTGAAAAAGTTATCTTGTAGCGTTGTAACATCCAGGATAAAATTACGTTCCACAGGGCCACGCGTTTTTTTTTAAATCTTATCGCGCGTGTAATTCGCTGGACAAAGCTCCTTCCTTAGACTGCTAGAACTCCTTCGATAGCACAAGTGTCAAAGAGCTCAGCAATGTATTTGCTTTCTGGAAAAGCTTTTTGCTAGCGCTGTAGGACAAAGAAAATATTTATGCTTTACACCTCCCCAGTCAGAGCTCTTCAAACTACTAGTAAGCGTTCCATGTATCATTCATTCCAACGCTGTGCTTATTTTCTGGAAAGACAGTTTAGAAGAGTTAATTAGATCGACCTTTACGTATTCGGCCTGCTTGTTTACTGGCTAATCTGAGCTGAGGGCGGGGCGACCGATTGATGGCCAAAAGTGTTGGATATGTGGGATGCGACTTATTATAAAATTGGAAATTTTTCCTCCGCTTCAGAAGAAACTTCAAATAAAATGACTGACTCAGATTCCACGAAATTTCCTCTACACGCTCATGTGCTTTTCGTGCTTCAACAGATATTTACGATCTATAAAAATTAAGGCGCGCGCTGCGGATGTGATACATAATTTCTTTTGGATTTCACGGCTTTAAAAAAGGGTGCTTATGGAAAACCGGCCACATGCAACTCTAGCCAGAGATTTAAGCCTTCGAATGGTCACTGACACTCCTATGAAAATTCTTGTCTAACAAATGGGGTCGAACATTTCGCCGTCTAACACAAAAGAACCCAAAAAGAAACTCATCCATCATGTGCTGTAAAAAAAAATGTCATATTTCACATAGATGCTTGATAAAGGAGCAATGATCTATGAGATGGGCTGACAGAGAATTTTTCGGACTTTTTTACTTCGACTACATGCCAATCAACAAGCAGCAACGTTCGTGTCGCTTGTTGTTCTAAATGTAAGCACTCTTAGAATTATTATATCACACACACCATCCCGCTAACACAACTTAGCGAGCGGTTTCCAACATTTCTTGTATTCGACTCGTTTCTCTGGATTCATTCCCCATAAATTGTCTTCGAAGATTTCACGTGTTGCTTGGGCTTAATTAGGAATCTGCTCAAGGACTTCGTTCACTTTATGAATATCGTAGAGTGATGATCGAGCCGATTTTCCTTAGAATATTGGTAGAAGACGAGCTAAGGCGTTCCTTGAGACGTTCGTTGATTAATAGCGAGAGAGTGTTGGAAATGGGATTGAATCAGCTGCGTGCTTGGTGAAACACCATATTACTGTGCTAACTCGCCCTTTAGTATTCCTAAAAACGAGCAGAAAGGCAGTATTTTCAATGACGAGAGTTTCTTCCAATTCCCCTATACGTCCTCAAAGCATGATACAAAAAGTTAGCCATCGGACTGTATGCCGAAAAAAGTGTTCATTGCGACAAAATACTCATCAAATCATTTATGAATGACGTCAAATTTCTGCTTATTAATCTAATCCTAACGAGTTACTGTAAATAGATCACACCAGTATAAAAACATGTCTCCGTTGACTAAGGATGGGTGTGTCTCAGTGGCTAGAAGTGCCCTGAGGCACATACACGCGGTCCATGGTTCGACAACGCCCTCATGGCACACCAAGCTTTCATCGTTGCGTGTCTTGATGGACTGGTACGGAAAGTGTCTACGAGGGTAACAGCACCGGCTTAGCGCATCGGTAGGCCACGGCGAGTCATTGTAAAGGCCAGATATTCATCCAAATCCCTTCGGACGATTCTCGATAAAGACGAATCTATGGCTCATCCCTCATGGATTGATCAGCGCCGAAAGCTTTATCCTTAGATTCGCCCTTAGTAAAAGCTAAAGCGTAAAACTTTCTCGGCGCTAATCAATCCCTAAGGGAGGCGGCATGCATTCGTCTTTGATTTTTAACTTTGTTTGAGGTGACTGAATGCATATCTGGCCTTCACAATGACTCGCGGTGGCCTCCCGCTGTATCGAGTCAGAGCTGCTTATCCTCCTAGACAAGTCTGAGACCCGTCCGGTACCAATTTACTGACTCCGGAGGGGTGGATGGCTTGGCGAGCCACGAGCGCGATATCGAACCATCAACCTTGCGCGCTACGCAGAGTACCTTTAACCACTACACCGCACGCGCTTTCTTACCCTTAGCAGCCTAGTCAGATTATCCCATTAGGCTATAAATTCGTCTCAATCAATGGTCTCATCAATGGATAAGCAATGCGTCTTAGAAAATGGATATTTAGAGTAATTTTTGCTGAATCAACTTGAAAATGATACTAACTTGCACAGTCCAGCCTTATGATCTACGTTATCGATTGGTGAGCGTGGAAGTCCCATGAAAACCGATGGTCCCTCATCTAGCATTGTCCCCTCCTATGTAATACTTGACTACAATACGCCACTGTACGTCAACTGGAAGTTCGTCGTAATATGACTTTGGTAAACTCCTTTCAGGTAGTTTTAAATGCTTGTTTGTTTGTCTGTTTGTGTCCCTTGTTTACTCGCTTGTTTGTTTGTTACTTGTTTGTTTACTTACTCGTTTATTTGTTTGTTTGTTTACGCGTTTGCTGTTTGTTCACTTGTTTGTTGTTTGCAACTGTCTATTCCCACATCCCTTGAGTTGCAACGGGAGTTTTCGAATCGCTGCCACCACCGGGTGAGGTATCTCCCGTCACCTGTCGTCCCCGTTGGTCGTCGAGTGGCTGAAGCCGGCAACAAGAAAGCTCCTACTTCTCCCCGGATTCCGTGCAGGAGTAGCCCAGTGGGACCTCGTCCTCGCTATGGGAGTCGTTAAGCATCATGCCCTTTCTTCGAAGACTTTCGTGAAGAAATCGGACCATCGGGTTGGTGGTCCCCTTGTCGTACGTTCAAAATCTCGGGGTAATCCAGCTCTAGACGAAGGGGGTGTCTCTACTACGAATCTCATCGTATCTGTCTTCATCGGGGGATGCCAGATCCTTAGGTGACTGGTTACTTGAATGGCCCGCCTTCACTGATAGATGGAGCCCCACACAGGGAAACCGTGCAGGTTTGGCTGCTTTGTACCCTAGAGTCTGGAGGTGAGCCTAGCCGGGTTTTCCTCAGGTCGTCAGCACGTTAGAGCAGTCGCCGACCCTTGTGGAGCAGAGGGAGAGTACACCTTGCGACTAGTAGCTACCAAGGCGGCGGTCATTCCTGGTACGGTCTACTCTTGGCTGGGCTTTCCGAATGGAAACATCAGACTCATTCTCAGCTTGGGTGGCCCTACTGGGGGTTGAACCCCCAATGTACTTCGCAGTCCGACCTCCAGGAATACCTCCCAGCCACAATGAGGCGATAGAACCACTTGGGACTAGTGTCACGTTATCCTAGCGATATCCAGGACTGACTATCTCTTAGCGTCGACATCGAAAGAATTGTTCAGTGTTTTTCGTGATGAAGAGAAGAGGTGGTATTTAGCAGGGTCTATTGAATAAAGCTCAGAGTACAATAAAGTATTGACTAACATCTTCGTGGTTTCGACTTTCTTCAAAGCCTGGAAAGGTCAACCATAAGTCTTGCGGATCGCATAGTAGACAGATTCTTTTTAGAACAGTCATCATTGACGTAATCAATTAGGATTTTTTATCCAACACACTCGGGACCGCAATTGATCGACCGCGTTGCGCCATTCTCGAGCGGAGCGCGATTTCTGTTATCTGGTTTAAATTTTTTTTTACGTTTTGAAAAAGAATTCCAAGTTTTTTCGCAATATTCTTATACACCATGATTTTCTCTACACGTCGATATGCTTCTTATGGGTTCATAACTCTTATGTGGAAAGAAAATCTCGAGTGCGAAATGTTATTTTTTTTTCGAAGCTCACAGTGCTCTATGAAGATATTTTCTGGACCAAATTCACTAACAGAGTTGGCGAGAATTGAGTTATCAAATGAGTTTTCAAAACACATTCGCAGGCCCTGGCCGTGAAAGCGTAGTGTTTTGAGTGTGAAACATAACTCTGTTTTTTGTTGCTACAGTGCACTGAAGAGGTCTTCTCAGAAAATGAGCGCATTGTTGAATTTTCCGAGATTTGAGCTTTCGAATGATCATTAGAAATCTATGGAAAGCAATCTGTCCAGTAGAAATAGTCACTAAATAGTCGTGTACCAGGATAAGTGCACGTTACCCTCGAACGGGTCAACGGTGGTCACCTGTATCACCTGTCGTCCCGTTGATCGTCGAGTGACTCGAGCGGGTACCAGCAACTCTTCCATTTTTCCCTATCGCGTGCAAGAGTAGCCCAGTGGGACCTCCTTGCTCTAGGAATTCGCTGAGCATCATATCTTTCTTCCATCGCTTCGTGAAGAAATCGGACCAACGGGTCAGTGGTCTTCCTCTAGAGCGCTTGACGTCCCGAGGAATCCAGTCGGTAACGGCTCTCGTCCATCGGTTGTCGTTGAAGCGCATCACGTGTCCGGCCCACCTTATTTTCGATATCCTGGCGTGTAGAACGGCGTCTCTGATTTTCGATCGTTGACGTAGGTCGGAAGTTCGGATCCTTTGTCTCATTTGCGAAATACGAGATACTCCTAGCATCGACCTTTCGACTGCGCGTTCGATAACGGCAAGTGATCTTTCATCCTGCTTACGTAGCGACCAGGTTTCTGCTGTATACGTTAGGGCAGGGATAATTGTCGAGTCGAAAAGGTGGGCACGGAGTCGGATGTTCTTTGTCCTCTTCACTACATCTTCGATGCTCTTAAACGTTCCCCAAGCCGCTCGTTTCCTCCTGCTCAACTCTGGAGCTAGGTCGTTCATCATGTTGATTTCACGACCTAGATAGACGTAACTGGAGCATTCGCGAAAATGTCGTTCCGTTGAGCGTGAATGGGGCATTAGAAACCCATCCGTTCCTCATGAACATTGTTTTCGTTAGATTCAGTTGAAGACCGATCTTTCCACAGGCGTTATCGAAATCAGTCAACATTCGTTCCGCTTGGCTGATGTTTGGTGTTATGAGAACGATATCGTCAGCAAAGCGAAGATGGTTTACTTGTCGACCGTCAATTTTCACTCCCATTTCGTCCCATTCTAATGTTCGCATGACGTTTTGTAGGGTGGCAGTGAATAGTTTTGGCGATATTGTATCGCCTTGTCGAACCCCTCTTCTTACGTCAATGGTGATGTTGTTGTAGAATGGAGATATTCTGGTCGTGAAATCTTTATAAAGCTCACGAAGGATGGTATGATGTTATAATTACATATACAGCAATGTTGAGTGTACTGCCGAACTTTCAACCACAGCAGGAATCGAACCCTCATTTTATTTCCTTTGGGAGAGGGGGGAGGGGGAGTGCTAACCACTTGTATCGAGCTGATGTTCTCCCTTTTTGTCTACTTTCAAGACTTCCAAAGATTCAGTGGAGACAAGTCGCACAGAGTCTTACAATGAATAAGAATATGCTTGGCTCAGGTCAGAGGAAAGTGGCACTACTCTTTGTGGTTCATTTTTGAATTCTTGACATTCATCCAAAAAACTTCCTCGGAATCTAAGAATTCGAAAGGCCTACTTTCCACAAACTTCGGCTTTGGTAATTAATATATGTATATCTGAAAGATATCTTGATTAGCCGACGCAAGGTCGGTAACAGTGGTGATAGCAGTTTGAAGACTGGCCTTTCGGCGGCTTCACTCTCTTCAGAGTCTGGACGTAGTAGACTATATTGATGTGATCTGACAATTTATTCTAAGCCTTTCATGAGGTCTGTTATGGGCAATTATACAGTGCTAGACAAGTCTATGGGCCTTCCAGTCTCCTCATCGACATGGTCCCTTCGCGTTCAGTCTATAGGGGTAGATCCCTGAGGAACGAAAAGGCACCGTGCAGCTGACGAGGCTGTAAGGCTGAAACACGTGCCTTGCACTGTATAGGTACCCATAACTGACCTGATGAAAGGCTCAAAATACATTGTCAGATTATACTGTTCTTGATCGAGGTCTCAAAATAGTCGATTGCCATGTTTGTTTTATACTCCGATGTAGTATTTTTCTCAATAGTATACTACTACGTACGTCTAGACCCTGAAAAAGGCAAAGTCACTGAAGTATCAGCCGCCGAACTGCTGCTAGTATTACTGCCTATGCTTGGACGATCTGTCTTCACTGATAGTTCGAGTCCCAGACAAGGAAACTGTCTGCTTTAGCCGTTTCGTTTCCTGGAGAGGCAAGCCCAGCTGGGGCTTCCCCAGGTCGTCACCTCATCAAAGCAGTCGCCAGCCCTCGTGGGCCAGAGGGAGGTTACACCTTGCGACTAGCAGCACCGAGACGGCGGTCACTCATAGTATGGTTTGAGATACCTCGGTATTGATAGACGAAGTGAGGTACTCAGTCAAGCACTGTCGTAGCCCCAGCAGGCAGAACATTATGAAAAAAATTTGGTTCATAGCCATCAAGCAGCTTTTAGCGAAGAGAAGTTCTGTCGGATGTTTCGATCCGTCGCTCCCCTACTTCGTCATTATTACGGCGGGAGTGTGTATATCAATAACAAGTCTGATCGTAATCATCTCTGTGGGAGTGATGTCATGTCGTTCTATCAATACTAATCTGGTGTACTTTTACAACAGAACTCTAGCTGTGTTCTTTGCTGTCCACTAGTTGGGTTCTAATTACTGTATGAGATTTACTAAGCGTAGGAGTACGACATCTACTATTGGAGACAGACCATGAGAAGTTGAACTTTAACACCACGAGAAGGCCTACTATTTGCTAAAAACCAGCGGCAACTGAAAGGTTTCCGTGCGAGAACTATGCTCTCAAAACACCTGAAAGAATAATGCTTTTTGGGTTTCAATCCCTTAAGTACGCGCCATGTATCTGGCTCCATTCGTAATATTGTTTGAGTTGACTGAATGCATATCTGGCCCTTACAATAACTCTCCGTGGCCTTCCGATGTAGCAAGTCAGTGCTGTGTCCTCCCAGATAAGTGTGGTACGGACTCGTCGACCCCGGCGGAGCGGAAGACTTAGTGACCGCGGGATCGAACTATCGACATTGACTGATCGACTACTTATGTGTCGCATAGCACCTCTATCCACTACCTCACAAGCGTGCGATGTCACATTATTCTACCACTAGTTTCCTACCTGTACATCGAAACTCTAGTTGTGTTCTTGAATCCATTGAATAAAAGGCTTTCATTAGTATGAGAGGATTCACTAAGCTTAGATGTACGACGATATTTCTCACTGGAGACAGACTTTATAAGTGCCATGAGAGGATTGTGCCAGAAAATCAACATGGTCAGAAGTGCTCCTGGCATTGCGAAAGCTCTCTGTTAGCTAACAACGAGAGAGAGAGAGAGAGAGTAAAGGATCCCACATCTTAACTGTTATGCTCTCGTTTCATTGAGCTATGCTGTGCTGCTCAAAGAGCACTTATGGGTGTTGAATCGGAAGATCGCCATGTCCGTGTGGTTGTGATGCTCGTTGCGGTGCGCGCGGAGCTGAACCTCACTCTCCGGCAGTCAATAACGAACGCCCCATGGAACGCCACAGCCAGGTATACTCGAGATTGCAAGGAGACTTGCTCAACCACTATTCTGCGGCTTCAGGAAGAAGATGAGAAAACGAATTTAATGCTGGATGTATTGGGATGCGCACAAAGAAAAAGAAACACGTGAAGATGGATCAATAAAGCATAAAGAAATGGGATGACCGACTTTCACTAAACATCGACATATAAATAAAAAGTGAAAAATATCTGGCGGACTGTCTTTTTCGCAAAGGCTTCCCGTGGTTGGTATATCCACTTCAAAGTCGATGGCTTGAATGTTTCGGCGGATTTCGTCTTCTTCAAAGCCGTTTCTGTCTGGCCTAAGATTATCTATAGTCTATCTTCAATCGATATATGGTAGAACATCAGTGGTCCTACATCTGACAAAAATGGCTCTGATGGAGGCGAAGTGGGCGATACTACGAGTGACTCTCTCCTGTCCATTTACTTTCTGTCCGGCGGAGTTTACCTGATGCAGGTGCTTTGCATGCCGTCCGTAGAGCTATTCAGTGGTTTTTTTCTAGAATTTTCTAACCTAAATAGTCCACTGAGTTTTTCTTGATGAGCGAAAACATGATGTTGTTACAAGAAGATTCATTAGAATAGGTCATCTCAATGGATTTTGTCTGCTTCAGTAGAGCCTGGAAAGAAACAACTGCATGTCTGGGCTGACCAATGGGAAAACTGTAGACTATTGAACAATGGAAAAATTTAACCCCTTCGGGACCGTGGACCCGCGGATTCCGTATCTCTGACTGGCGACTCTGGACGGTGTGCTCCACCCCCTCGAAATCTCTAACCCCCAGCGTGCCATTTTTAGACGCAGCAGTATGTCATTGTTCGACGCATCACGCTAGGGGTTCAAAATGCGGAGAAGGTGGGGCGGACCGTCCAGAGTTGCCAGTTAGAGTTGCCGGGGCCGTGGGTTCAAGGTCCCAAAAAAGTTGATATATAAAATCGGTCTTGGAATTCGTAATATGATGTGAGTGTTATTTTTTGAGACTGCTAACTGATTTGCAAATTTCGCCTCAGGCCGGAGTTGAGCCCTCGTTTTACCCCAAGCCGAGGGCGATTGTTATCGCTGCATCGTCGTGACCACCGCTTTGTTACCACTCTTTCTTCAAAATAACTTGTTTTTTCCCTGTGTTTCGTTGTTTTTCCTGCCCGCTCGTCGCTTTGATCACTTTATTCTTATCCGCATTTATTGTCATTTTTACCAACTATCAAAAATTTTGTGGTTTCTTGTATGTTCTTCGCACAACTATTGTTATTGTTATATTGGCTCAAATAATAATGCAAGGATCTACTGAAATTTGAGCATGGTCTAAACAAAGCACTCGAAATAAAGGTGTAATCATGTTAAAAGTACCAGCCAAAGAGCAACCGAGCGCGCAACACTCTGTGTTAGGTGAAAATTTCACTTGACATAGAGTGTAAAACGTACGTCTTCGATGACTCTCTATAAGGATTGTAAGGCTCCCGAGGGAACTGACTATAAAAAGATAGAAAGACGACGGGTTCTGCCCGGTTGACGAGTCTGTAAGGCGAAACACGTGTATCGGGCTGTACAAGAGCCCTTACCAGACCACATGACAGCCTGGCTCAAATAAATAATGGAAGGAACTATTGTTATTGTTATGTTATGTGTTATTGTTATAAAACTGATGGTGATTAAGTGTAAGAATGGTATATAAGGCAAGTGATAAGCACCATTAATCAGTTGGTAGTTTGATTTCCCGAGTTTGCGACGTATGCCCAACACATTTTAGAGTTTTCTTCGTTTTCTCATGTCGCTTTTGGAATTTCAAGCCATTTTCCCTTAATGCTGTTTATTTCAGGTGAAGAGGGCCGTCGGTGGCCTCTCTATGTTTGTTCATTCGTTCGTTCACAGCAACAGAGGGTTCCTTTATCGTTGAAACGCTGTCCGCTGTGTTCGGATGCTAACCTTCTTTCTGGGAACGTTCGTCGGTGCTGCGCTCGTGCTCGTCGTCATCTTCGTGCTCATCGTCGATCCTTGGGGAGCTACCTCATCTACACCGCCATTCATCGATCAATATCGGCCTATTGAAATTCCGAAGGTAATCCGATGTCTACCGTATCCATCAGTTATTCATTTTATCATGTAATTTGGTTGAGATTCTCGAAAAAAAAAGGTCGAATTTTCCAGTTGCCCTGTAAACTTGACAGCATCCTTTTATACTTTTCTTTGTCTTCCAAGAAACCTTTGATAAAGCTAAGCAGATAGTTACTTTCATAATTTAACTGGTACTACGACGTTTACATGAAAATTTAAGGCAATCGATTAGAATCATAGTTCCTGAGGAAGCCGCAGACATCGAGGCGTGACCCGAAAGGAACTTATCTACCAACCTCGTTATTTTAATCTAGTCATAAAGCCAACAATCATCGATTAGTAATTTTAAAGAAGAGCTCGTCTAGCACAGTCGGTAGATGTGCTTTGCGTCGCACACGAGGTCATGATCGACTCACCTCAGGCACACCAAGCCTTTCATCCCTCCTGGGGAAGTGAAATGTTACCTGACTGGTCTCAGGCTTGTCTGAGAGGATAAGCATCATTGACGGTACAGCGTGAGGCCACCGCTAGTCATTGTAATAAGCCAGATATGTCATTCACTCACCTCAAACGAAGTTAACAATTGAAGACGAATGGATGGCGCATCCCCTAGGAATTGACCAACGCCAAGAGCTTTATCCTTTATCCTTCAAATGTCGATAAGTGTGTGTGTGACGGAGTGGCCAGTGATACTCGGCGAGGCTCGACGGGAAATTGATCTCACTGTTTCCTAACACTCTTCGGCAATCAATGACGAACGCTCCAGCCTGCATATCTTCGAGCTTGCAGGGAGACGTCTTCGACCATTGTTGCAATGGCGCTCGTTAAGGAGATAGCATTCTAAAGTAATCGAGGATACGAGTGAAATATTATAACCAGAGAGACCCGCACAGTTAAGGAAAATTATGGTCCGGGGGGGGGGGGGGTTGAACAAAATGATATAGTGAAGATAGCGGTAAACAAAAAAATGTTGATTTTCATTGTATACAGTAGGTGTTGCCTTCCAACTGACTGTATTTAACCCTCGCTGTATATATTCGATATGGTTTGTGAATATCTAAATCCTTTTCGACGTTGATACGTCTGTGAATTACGTTTGTCTCGGTGCTAACGCCCGCTTCACCAGAGCCACACGCCTCATACTGAACGCTACTCTATAGCAGGGACAGTGGACTTTATGATAATAGCACGTGGTTTGGTTGTCACCATTTCTTCAGTCAGTTTCTTTTGGCTGGTCACCCTATCCCTGCTATAAAATAGGGTTTGATGTGGGGCGTGTGGCTCTGATGAAGCGGCGATACCTCCCGAAACGTACCTAAACCACTGGCGTATTACACTCTTCTCGTACTGTAATGCTCATCTCCAGCAAAATACTCTTACCCCTCCTTTTCCCTGTAGTGTTCTTTGGGCTGCAATTTTGTTGTTCTTAAGTAATAAATGTCCATGAAGAGCTCAAAAGTGTAAGCGAGAGCATTCCGGACTCCTTTGTGTACCTGGAGTGCTTAGAGCGTAGAGATTAGGGTGGCCCTGCGACAACACATGGTCGATGCTTCGGTCCCGCGCTGAGGCTCACTAAACCTTTCGTTCTTCCAGGATCGGTGATTGATACCCCAGACTTACCTAGGAGGATAGCAACACTAACTTGATACATCACTAGGCCATCGCGTGTCATATTGCTCAAGGATCGACAGACACCAAAAGCTTTATTTTTCGTTGTTTATGGTGATGCTGAAATATGGGTGACCAGACGCCAGAGGGTTGCCTATCTGTAAAATCAAGGAAAAAAGCAGTCTACACTCGTTTTCTACCGATGGTTTCCTTACTATACGGAGTTTCCTGCCAGAGCCTTCAAGAATAACCGACAACGGTTTCTTTGTTTTTGGTAGTCCAAGAAGTGGAGGTTATAGTCAAGTTTATTCAAATAACTGAAGTTTCGGCTGATTTCGCCCGAAACTCACTCGAACAGCAGCTGTTCGAATGAATTTTGTTAATGAAGCAGTCTTGGCTTATCAAGAACAAATTGTGAACTATTAGACAATAAATGGTTATTTCGTCAAATTTTATAGATTCAGGCGTTCAAAGTCTCTGTATAATCCAATCTTAGGAACTTCGTGAGTTTCTAAAAAGTGGCGACGATGGACAAGGTATATCTCGATGGGAATCTGGCCATTCCGTCTCACTGCTTCTTCACATGTTCTTCCAAGAACACAAAGATGGACGTCAGCTAAGAAGGTTTCTTCTTCTCAGAAATATCAATTTTATTGATGTTCTATTTTGGACAAAAATTTGAAGTGTATTCTTTTTCTAGCAATCGATGAAAAGTCATAATTGGTGTAATGGTTTGTCAAGAAATTTTCTAGACTTTTTCGTTTTTGTTGATTATTTTTCATGCATTTTTTATTTAGTTTTTACTGTCGTATAGAGCAGCTTCTTGCTGATATTTTGATATAAAACACTTATACGTTCACTTCAAGATGGAATTGTCACGAGAGCATGAACGATTGCTTAATGCTACACTAATATCGTTTGGGTTTTAAGTGCTGCCTTGACACGCAACGATACGCGTCTAGCATCAATAGTCGTTTTTGCTCTCGAGACAATTCCATCTTAAAACAAATGTGTAAGTGTTAGATTTCAAAGTAACAACAAGAAGTTGCTCTAAACGATACTAAGAACGGAAACTTAATGCATGAAAAAAAAACAGAGGAAAAGTACGGAAAATTTTTTGCTAACCTAATATGAAAGTAGAGGAAGTTCTTTGGTACAAGGGAAAAGGACTGAAGACTTCAGCTGCTCTCTTTGGACGGTCTTTGTGTTACATTGAATGGTGAATCAAATCAACTGTGTCCTATATTCAATGGGTTATAACTAATTTCAGATGGTTTCACAAGCGCTTACAAACCGAACTTAACGATATCTGCACTCGTTCAGCCGCCGGTCGCCTTATCCAGGTGGGCTCAGATTTCTTTTTCTGAGATTTATGTTTCACAATATGTAATAAGTAAATGATTTAGGAAGGTATAAGTGTTCTTACTTCATCAGGTTACAGAACGCTCTACCTTCCCCTTATGAAAGACGCGTCTGACGCAGTGATTTGAAATGTCCTACGCCGCTTGAGATCGACGGCTCGATCTCGCGCCCAGGCTCACCAAGCCTCCCGTTTTCCGGAGTCGGCAAATTGGTACGAGATTCACCTGGGAGATATCATCACCGACTGATACATTAGTGGGTCACCACGAGCAGTTGAAAAGGCCAAATGTTCATTCAATCACTTCATGCGATACTACGAATGCTGTCGAGTGCATGATTCATTCCTCAGGGATGCTGACATGAGGTACCAGTCAAATAGGGGTTTCCTTGATCTTCAGGGTTCCGAGGAAGATAGCTTTACAAGTCACGTTTGAACCTTAGTTACTTCAACATAAAGATATGAGAAAGTCTTCTAAGGTATGATTTCAGGAAGTCCGAATACGAGATCTGTCTCTCGGTACAAAAGCTCCTCGGATTAGTTCGATTCGAGTGGAAAGTGTCGAGATGTCATCAGATGCAACCATTTTCGAGGTATTTTATGCCTAATCTATTTCTTCTTTACAGTTCTGATGACTTTTCCTTTGAAGAAGATTATTCTTCTTATTGACATGGACTATACTGGTGGCTTTGAAACATCTATAGATGTCGCAACGGTATTCGGCAGAAAAGCAAATTTATCAATCAAGGTAAAAAGACTTGTCAGGAATCCTTATCTCACCATCACGTTTTTTTTTCTAATTCTTAAATTTAAGCTGGCAAAAGTCGCTGGCTTGGCTCGTATTATTTTGTCACGGAAGCCGTACAATCATTGGACATTTTCTTTCGTGTCAACGCCAGAGCTCTCAATGGATGTAGGCTCTTTTTTTTTCGAAACTATTTCTGTAAATGTGCCGTGATATAATGTGTGGAGAGAGATATCTCATGGGCCCAAGCTGTTTTAGTGAAAATTGTTTTCGCTGTATCCAAGGATTCTGAGTGATTTGCAAAACATTCTGATACCAACGGGAGTTGAACCCACGTCTCACCCATACTGTACTAAGGGAGGAGGAGGTACCATTGTTTCACTAGGCCCAAACGTCACGCGCCTCCGATACGGGTGAATCACGGGTTTAATTCGCCCGTGAGGTCAGGTGTTTTCATACCGTTCAATGTGCTTAAGTGTATAGTGCTACACTAGCAGTCACTATAGTAATAGAGTTAGGTTTAAGCTGTGAGTTCGAGGTTATTCATTGTTTCAGATCAGTTCCCAGATTCAAGGACATCAGTTGAAACGACTAATTCCACTAATAAAAGAATCTATTCGCCGAGCTTTGCAGCGAAAGCACGTCTGGCCAAATTACAAGATTCGTTACCGACCACTGTTTCCTAATCCTTTCCTTCAACCCTCTCTGCCCCTCAGTAAGTTGTGTTAAGTTCAGCTCTCTACTCTAACTAAGAACAATTCTTCGTCCGTTCTATTCTTACAATACGTGTCACGGAGACTGTTCAGGTGCCTTTACACATGTGAAAATCGAAGGTGGCTTGGAAGTGACGGTACTCCAAGCGACTCGTTTAAAAACTAGTTTGGTCGGAAAGGACATCAGCACATATGTCGCCTACTGTACAGTTACTTTAGGTGGGCAAATCTCTGTTTAGAAGGAAATTGTGGACTGAAAAAGTGAAGTAAGTGATCAAAGAAAGTTGTAATCTTTCAGATTATCGTCCATTTGTACAAAGCTCATCTGATTTATCACATTCGCTAAGTGTAATGCTCACTTTCTCACGTCATGATATGAGCACTCCTATCGGAATAATATTTGAAAAGGTGCTCCTTCGGACTTCTATTCTTCCTAGCTAATTTTCTTATAACTCTTCCTTTTTTTCAACACTTTTTTATTATCATGTGTCTGTACCCTTGAACGTGTTGCGTCTAACAATGGCGTCTAAACCCCAGCGTCCAGTGCCCAGCAATGGCGGACGCCATTAGACGCCACTGTCAGACGCAACACATGAAGGTCAGAGCAGAGTTCGTGGATACACGGTCCCTTAAGGGTGAAGCGCGTGTGCCGCAATGATTAGAGGCGCTCTGGGTGCACACGTAGTCGATCAACGATAGTCAATGGTTCGATCCCGCACTGAAGCCTTATCAAGCCTCCCATTCTTCCGGGGGTACCAGAGTTGTTTGCGGAATAGCAACACAAACTTGATACATCGGTAAGCTATCGCGAGTCAATGTAAAACCCTTATAAGCACTCAGTGACCTCGAGTGATGATAAATGAAGTAGGCTGCATGGCCCATACCCTCAGGAATCTACCAACACCGAGAGCTCTATTTTTGTGTCCTCATATCATTAGCGCATTTTTCCACAATATATCTTATTACACATCTGCAGTCTATTTAGACAACGGTTAATTCGAATGGCACCCGTCCAGTACGTGTTGCTGTTGTTGAAGAAGGAAGTCTTGCCGATAAAGCTGCTTTTAAGCCAGGTTTTCATTCGTTGTTTGGTTTGCTATACACCTTTTTTCAGGGCATTATCAGACATTTAGCCACTTTAGATTCATAGGCTACAGGATCAGTACATAATCATGAGTTTTAGGAGATACGCTTATCGCTATTAACAACATTCCTATTAGGAGTGAACGGCAAGTTATTCGATTTCTACAACAAACCATCGGTGATCTGTTAGTGCTGGTTGATCGAAATTTAGACGATATCGACGACGAGATCCCAAAAAGTGAGTAGTGTTGTTGAGATTTCCGATTTTGATATCGATATGCTCCATTTGGAAAGCGATAGAACAAGCCTCAAAGATCGTATCGTGAAGGATGTTGTTGTTGAGACGTTCGTGACTCGTGCGATGTTTCGGGAATCACCGAGACGTTCCGGATAAATAGGTTGTAAAAGAATCTAAGAAAAGTGCAACAGCTTTTTCCTATTATCAACAGATCGCCATCGATTGAGCTGTGTGTGATTATGGTTATGTGTGTTTTTATTTTTGCCGATATCCTTTTTTATGCAGTTTTTGTATTTGTTTTGTATTTGATTGGTGGCTTCTTATTTAATATCCTTGTTGCTTCTAATTGTAGCCATAGGCCCTACTCTAGTCCAATTTCTCACAGAAACCTTTTTCTCTCAAGTTCTTCTATGCGTTTAAAATTTTCAGTGAGAAATAGCTTTTGCTGTTTTGGCACATTGACGGTTGATGTAGAGAAATGTTCTAACCGCACTAAGATGGTAAAATGTTACTTAAATGTCAGAAAGACTGGGATACTCAGCGTCCAAGAAGGCGAAGGATTCACAAAATATCTGTGATGAGCGTCTCATTTATTCACTTATTTATCTGTTTGCACGACTCGTCATCTTATTTTACCAAACAGGTCCCGCTAGCACTCAAATCGTATCCTCTTAGTTCATCCTCCACAGCAATCTGGACATTTTGTATGTTGTTTCGATTGCTTATTAAGGGTTTTGTAATCTTTTTTGAATATCGTAGACTGTTGTCCAGACGATTCTTTTCGTATTCTCGAAGGAACTCGAAGCAAGGCGTTCCGAAAGATCTTTCTTGACTCTTTGCAAGAGAGTATTGCGAGAGAAAGTTGAACCAACACTACTTCGTGATAGCCTGCATCACTAACCAATAGGCCTCAGTCATCCTATAGCCACTACATTTGAAGAAATATGTTCTATCCCTGAGATTATTGCAAGTTGCATGTGTAAGATTCAAAACTTGTAGCATTTACAGTGTACATTTTGACGTTACACTTTTTGCATCGATCGACGCATAGAAAAAAGTCATACGTACTCGAACCTGTTAAAGGGGAAAAGTATGCACCATTCACTTGTTCTCGTGATTTATGAGGAGTCTTCCGCCACTTATTCATTCGTTTCCATGAAGAGTTTTCCTTCATTCTAGTTCTACAACACATTAGTCATGCTACTCTGCTTTTCATCGTTGATCACATTGTTGGTAATGTGAATGTGGACTGGCATTTTTTTCAAATCGAAACATCGATGTGGCACGAACGGCAGTAGAACACTTTCCTCGGGCTTTTCCTTTTCAGTAATCTCAACATCGTAGCCTACCTGTTTTCCCTGGATAACTAGTATAGTATGCTTCTGTTCTGCATGCAGTTACCTGTTGTTCTCCATTACGGATATGTCCTAAGTATCAAAAGGATTTCATAAAAATCTATGATAATCATAAAAATCTAATAATAAATAATAATAAATAAAATGAAAATTCAGTGGCCGCATGCATCCAAATAGGAGTTGTCCATCTATGAGCATTGAACTGACTGTCAATGAATTTTAAGAGGTCACCGACACATTACGCTGTTCGACTACTCACAAGTGGTCTGATTGTCGTAGTCACTACATCTGTTCTTCAATCCGCTTTCTTCAGATTCTTTCAAAAAAGGCACAAACGATTCCTTCTACTCTCAGTTTTTTCTTGTTCATAATAAATAGCACGCCGACGAAAGCTATTGTTTGATAACTTGGAGGACAGTGAGAAGTAAAGTATTCTCTCTCACGGCCTCCAAGCAGATTTATTGTGATCGTCGCGAGTAGGTTAAGTTGTAAATGAGTGTCTATAGAACAAAAAAAGGAACCTTCAAACGAATCTTCTACGAAAGACCGACCTTCATCAAACTCGACAGGTTAAACGAAAAATGTCTGTCAAATGATCTTTTATTCAAAGCTTGCGCAAGGTTTTAGAGAAAATATAGCAACTTCGTGCAACCTTTGAATAAAAGGATGGTTCGTGAAATATCCTGCATCTTTTGCTGTCATCGATGTCAAAAACGTTCTCACAAAATCATTGTGTTTTACTGGGAAAAGTTGCACTAGACCAAAATATCGTTTGTTTGAAAGTTTAGCTGTCTGAGGTGGAAGCCTTCTTAGGAATGCAGGATATGTCACGAACCTTGGAATGGTTTTCTCTACATGTTCACATGTTTTTCATGCATACATAACTTTTCTGCACGACGAAAACTTTGAGTGCGAACTTAATCTTCCTTGCGCTCTTACAGCGTTCTGTGTTAACTTTCCAAAAAATAAATTACAGCATAGAAATCCTCGAGATTTAGGGTATCAAATGACTAGTAAGAGTTTGATGGATGAGCTATATACAAGCTCTAGCCGAGCAAAAAATCAAACTGAGTGTGAAACATAGTTCTATTTTCGCTACTACAACGTAATAAAAAGGTTTTTTTCAAAAATCAAACATACTGGTGCACATCGTCCTTCAGGAGTTAAGCTAATAGAAAATTTTGTTTTCGAACACATTTTCGCTCAAAATGTATTCTGGTATATCTCGTGGTAGATCAAAGGACTGGCTCTTACTAGAGTGCCGCATTAAAAAGTGAAAATTTTCACATGAACTGTCTTTTTCTTATATAAAGCTTGCGCAAAGTTGATTTTTCTCATCTTCAAAAGTGATGGGTGAAGTTCGGAATTTCCGCGTTTTCAGAGTTTTTGAGTTTGAGTCAGATTTCAGAGTTTCAGAGTTAGATGTACTATATCGTGACCATGTCTAATAATCCTGTTGAATTCCTATATGTAGTGAAAATCAGATTATTTAGATTACTAGATATGTTATGATGCAGTAGATCTAGGCTCCGAGAGAGGCGATGTCGCGAAATTGTCAGGCATTGTTCTTGAAGATACCAGTCTCGCGTAAGCTATATGTGAAAGAAAAAAGAACAATTTGTGGAATTTTACACATCTTCCTTAATACGTTGATATCCGTACCTAGATTCTTTTCCATTATGCAGGACCAATTGAACATTCAGCTCCATTCGCTGGACAAGAACTTTTCACAAGAAAGTTGCATATCATTTGAAAGCTCAGATTTCTGGCTAGTGCAGTACATAGCCGGATTTTCAAAACACCCTTTTATGTCGCTGTAAATTCAAAATAAAATTATGGTTTACACTGGTTGCGCGATCTTATGTCAGTACGTCGCTGGAAACACGAACAGCACATGAACCTGTAGAAAAAGTCTTTCAGAATCAGATTCATACGTTTGATCTGCAGTTTTTTTCCAAGCGGAGAAAAGATTTCTTATAGAATGACAAAAATCGCTTTTCATATAAGCTCGCTCTATCGACAGATCTTGAAGCGCTGCTGCATCGAATCTACGGCCACTAGTTCCCGCGACCGTAGAATAGCCGATAAACAAGCCCGCCAAAGATGTGAAATTTGGTGGAAACTTGCGCTATTGAATGTATACTAATAGTCTAAAGAAAGGGATCTGCTTTGCAAGAAAAACGCGTATGTGAAACACAAAAGCTTTCCTTTCGTCGAAGCGTTTATAAAATGGTCTTTTTGAAAAAAGAGCACGTACTGCGCTAGTCAGAGATTCTTCTTTTGAGTGAATACTACCACTCCTATGAAAAGTTTTACATAGCGAGTGGGATCGAATATTCATTTGCCCTGGATGACAGAAAAGAGTCCATGCTCATATTAATAATTGAGGATGGCAGTTTTTGTAGAGTTGGGCTCGATTACAGCTGTTTTGTCATATATTCGAATAGCCGATACTTAACAAACTTGTTCTAAGGATTGCTAATATATTTTTTTCTGAACATCACAAATTCTTAAGCGTGCACCGATGTAGAGGACGGGCGAAATGGCGATGCGATTGTCTGCCTCGGAGACGTTTCCTCAACGCGCCCAACTGTTGCCGAGCGAAGAAGCCTGTCACCAGAGCTGGATTGTGAGTTTCTGTTAATAAGGATTAGTTCAGTAGCTTACAATAGTTTCCTAGTTCCTGTTTTACTATTTTCACTCCTAGTTACATTATTGAACGAAATAATCTAAATAGAAGTCAAGGAAAAACTCGCGTAGCAGCATTTCGTTTCTGTCTTGTGTTTTCCAGACATTCATTCTCCACCACTTCTTTGAGTTGTCATCCGATCTGTAGATTGAAAGTCTTCATTTCTGCTCTTTTATTGTTATAGTTTGTACACCAGTTCCACTAGCGGGAGATTTTTTTGTATCTAAGCGATTGATAGATTCACAGATTCATATCTTCTAGAATTACGATAAAAACTGCTAATGAAACTTTGCTATACTTTTGTTAAGCGAAATGGGTTTGCTATTTGGAGGAGTTTACTCGGAAAGAGGTTTACTACAAATATACTTTAGCGATTGTTTTCTTAATGAGTGTTTGAGATGATATTCCATGATTTATATCGCCTTCCTTTTATGTGAAACAAAGCTCCTAATATTAATTAGTTGACTTTGTCACCTGAACACATCAGAATGTAAAACTTTGTGTTCTAGATACGAATTTATTAAAGCGCTGTTCTCAGCGGAAGGATTAGTTATCGAAAAGTAGCATTTCAGCTCATCGTCGTCACAGTCTCTCGAATGCTCGTTGTGACCCTTCTATTATAAACACAAATACGGATTCAAGAACATCGTCCATAAGCCTCGGTACGGTCTAAATTCTTGAGAATTTGAGCAAGATGCCCAAAAGCTACTTTTGAATGAAGGAGAGTTTTTTCAAAGCACCTGAAATTCATTTCGAGCACCATTTTCCCTTTTTATTTTGCTCGACTCTTGAATCATTACTTCTTCATAATGACGTCGTGAAATCTTTGCAGTTTCACCGAGGGTGTGTGTACGCATGTGTATACACATACATGCATATGTACGTGTATATATGACCATGTATATGGCGCGTGTATATGACATGTCTATACGTGTATACGCGCATACATCTGTGCATATATGTACTTATATGTGCTTATGTACATATACACGCATACATTACGATAGCATCAATATCTGTTAAATACTTAGTGACCTGTCTTCACAGTACGTGTTGGCGAGACCGCTTCCTCGATTTCCTTCGTTCTCTCTGCAACTTTATTCCACAAGAAATCGATATCTTCTGTGAATTTGGCTGTTCTATACATTTGTGAATTTCCCTCCTCACTGATAAACCGAGTGTTAGTGGAGTGAATTTTTATTAGAAACTCGGGATAAGTGTGCTGTTCTAAGAATGATATGATGTAAATTTTCTTTGCTACAGCAACTTGCCGCCTGTTCTGCATACGAGAAAAGTCTCCTAAGGTGATTTTAGAGACTTATTTAAAGCGAAAGATTTTTATTTGAAAACCAAAGCTTTAAGCGCGAGCTCATTCCTGTACCTTTTCAAAACCCTGCTAGCTTTTATGAAAAACTTGTCCTTGACCATAGTAGTTGTAAAGAAAACTGTAAGGTCGAATTTTAGAGAAGAAAGCTTATTATCCCATGCGGGACGTAAATCCCTGAACTACATGGTGATTCTCGCACAGTAGGAATTTCTCTCAATGCTGTGCTTAATACCTGTTGCATTTTATTTCTTTCTTGCGATGATAAAAATATGGGACGCATGTTAGATTATGGAAATATTGAAGATATTTGGTAGAACGTGGACCATCGGATCTCATTGTATCATTGCATAGTGAGGATATAAATTCAATCACTTCTACAATACTACAAATAGATCGCAATACGGCACAGACGTAGCATATTTCTCAAGAATAGATCAGTGTCGGACGCTCTGTACTTTTTCAGTTGTTATGTAACTGCTGAGCTGCTTGAGGGAATGCTGTGGTTTATCATATCTGTATGGTTGCTAGCACCACAAAACCGCTTGTAATGATTGGTAGTATTTCCAAAAAAAAAAACAAATATGAGACTCACGAATAAAGTACGTTGAGTAAACGAGTGTCTTCGTAATACCGTAAACTTGTGTGGACGATCACCTTGACGGGACGGGCTTACAAAAACCACTGGAACGAAATTGGTGTGACTTCGAGTTTTGTGATTAGGAACCTGATGCACAAGTATAAAAGAGTCTATGGGAGTTTCTGTGGCAGCCGCGCCTTCTCGCATGGAACTCGACTCGCGGGTTAAAGCGTATCGTTTCGTTGGCTACGCTGCTGTCGTATTTTCTGCTGTATGTATTCTATCGATCTGCATCACATTACCAATCGTCTACAACTATGTGAAACACGTTAAACGCACTACACATTTGGAGCTATTGCAATGTAAGGCGTCGGCAAAGGATATATGGACAGATATTCACAATCTCCCATTAGAGTCCAACCGAACTACCAGGGCTATCAGACGTCGCCAATACGAATTTGAGGAAATCAGTGCGTCTTTGGCAGGCGCTTGTGTTGGCTGCTGTATACCTGGTGAACCTGGACCACCAGGTGTACCCGGTAGACCAGGCCGACCCGGGAAAGCAGGAACACCTGGTGCTCCTGGTGTTTCCGGCCGTCCACCAAGAGAGCCATGCGAACCTATCACTCCACCGCCTTGTCCGCCATGTCCACCAGGTCCTCCTGGACCAGCAGGACCACTCGGCCCACCTGGAAATCAAGGACCACCAGGACCTCCTGGTGAACAGGGGCAAGCTGGACCAATCGGACCGCAAGGAATGAAAGGAGTTCCTGGTCTTCCGGTCGCATAGGACCTCCGGGACTGCAAGGACCGGCAGGTGAAGCTGGACCTAGTGGAGAACCAAAGCCTGGTGCTCCAGGACAACGGGGACCTTTGGGATTACCAGGTAGTCCAGGATTACCGGGACCTCCTGGTAAAGACGGGCTGCCTGGTGAACCTGGTCCGAAAGGACCTCCTGGATTACCTGGAACTCCTGGATTGGACGGACAACCTGGAATGCCAGGACAACCGGGACTTGACGGAACTCCTGGCGAACGAGGAATCTGCCCGAAGTATTGTGCCAGAGACGGCGGAATCTTTTTCGAAGATGGGACACGTCGCTATTTTTGAATCCACATCTCTATGTTATGCATGTGTAAATTGCTTTTACTCTCAGAGCACTTTGAGTAAACGGATAAACGTTCTACCTAGTTTTGTATGCAACTATTCGAAGTTTTACAAGAACTGTCGAAAATGCAGAGGTTATTTATGTGAACTATTTAGTGAATTAGATGTACGTAACTGAATTTACGCTGCTATACTTCTGAAGTTTGAACGTCACTAGTCAAAAAACGTTCATAAAGTTGGTTGTATTTTTTTTTCATATGGACGGGTGGATGGGATTGTGTCATAGTTTTTTTCTCAAGATGGTTTCACATCTCGTCAGCTATCTGTGACTGACTAGAAACCTCAATCTTGGAACAACGTTTTCTGATTCGCTATACCTTAGCTCACTTTCAGCAAATTATATGGTGCGAAAGTTGAGTGAGTAAAGCTTACTACGGCAAGAGGCTCTCAGTCTTTATTGGTACTCTACAGAGAAGTAAGGCAAATATTAATCAGCACAGCTTTTAGAGAGCTATATTACCTTTGTTGTTCGAAAACGTCTTCGTTTTCTGTACAGTTGAAAAAGTGGTTATCATATCCTTGCATGGCGTATCAGTAATAAAATGGATTCAATTTCATCTTTTGGTCCGTTTGTACTTCTATGGATGTTTATCTCCATAGTTCGATTCCTTTTTAGTTCATCGTCCATTTCCTTACTAAAAGATCAAATGCTGCGAAGAGTTTCCGTTTCCAATATTTGGAACGCCATCGGTTGATCTTATAGTAGAAGATTTTTCAGTTTAACACTCTTACTATAACAATGACGCCTGACCCCCGGTTTGTTGCGTATTGAACGGCGCCTAATCTTTCGTTGCTATCGTGAAACCTATACATCCACATCGGCTATCCCGCAGAGTCTTTTGTAGCCCTATCCCCTTTTTTCTAGCATGATTTCCTTTTCAAAATCGGTTTTCTCCACGTTTCGGAAGATAAATCTGCTCTGTTTTTATCCTATAGATGCTCCACTATCTTTTATCAACCCTTCCATGTTTTATGATGCACATGCAGCTTTTGTGTATAAAGGAAAAAACACTCATCACTTATGCAATTCATGGTGTCGGCATCTAATGAAAATATTGGAGCTATGCTAGGAATTTCACAAAGTTCACTTTTCCTTCTAATATCATCTCATTTCATTCAAAACCTGTAAGCCATCACAGAGATTGGAAATCAAGAAATCACGAATAGCATGTCAAAGATGATGCTAAACCATGGAGTCAGAGGCATTTTTCCTCTTTTTTTTTCTGGCCACACTCAACTGCAAACTTCTTCAAAGCAAAAGTCTCTTGCTGAAAATGAGAGATCAAATATAAAATCACCGATAAGGCATTTTCCGATGAATGACGCCCGCCACAATATTTATAGTGGTTATGCTACCAGTCGACCATAAAGAGTCTACGAAAAAACATTCACGTGCCTAAACATTTTTGTGGAAAAGGAATATTAGAATTATGGTTGTCATATCGGTCCCAGAAACCTCATTTTGACACCTATAGGTTTGATGTCGCAAGAGTGTCAAACTCCAACAAAGTTGTTCAATGAGTTAGACCTTTCTAGGCTACGTGCACATTATTGTGAACACCACGTCTGCTTGTTTCGGACGGTGTACAAAGTGATGCAAGGACTCGCATATAGTAGTCTTTTTCACTGGATACAGCTTTTTCACTAGATACTTTATAATTATTCGATAGCTTGTTAAACACAGGTCATTGATGTTTTTCCATGAAAAGGCCTCTCACTGGGATGTATCGTTGGCAATTATTTCTGTGACAAGGGTATACTGCTTTTGCAGGGAGTGCTTGATCTAGAGAGTGTGGCCAGGCAAGAGGCGCAACGACCCTCTTTGTACACGACCTGACATCACTTTTGGGTTTTTTTCGGTTTTGAGGGGACAATTTAATATCCGACCTCATTCGTTGGGCAGCAACTTCTCATAGGAGTGTTGGTAATTACTCGAAAGCTTAGATTCCTGGCTAGACCCTCATGTGACCGGTTTTGAAAAGACCCTTTTACAACGCTGTAATATTCAAAATAAAACTTTGTCTCAGACGCGCATATTCTCGCCGGACGGAGCTCTTTTTACTTACTTGATACTTGATACTTGAACGGTCCGTCTTCACTAATTGTGCGGACCCCAGCACATATTCCATTCGTCTCCCTGCTGCTGCTCGGCAGTCGTCCATGACGGTGGTCTAATCTGAGCACGGCGGTTGTTGCGAGTGTCATATAGTGACCTTAAAAAAATCGGGAGCTGCGAGTATAGCTCCTTAATTCTTTTAACGAGCACGTTCGCTCAACGTCTAGGTGGTCGTCCTCGGGGCCGCGTACATCGTCGTGGAATCCACTCTACAGTTCTCGTCCATCTGTCGTCCGTTCTTTTCAGTATACGAACGGCCCATCCGTGTTTCGCTATAGATGCATAGACCTCTGGGTCGCGAAGATGGGATAGACTCCAAAGATCTGAGCTACGCAAGCCGACCTGATGTGTGCACCGATTTAATTTCCCTTCCGCGTTGCAAAGAAATTGTCTTTCAGGATAGAAACATATCGTTGAAATCAGCAAACATTACGTTATTGAATGATTACTAATAGTCTAAAGAAGGAGCTCTCTCCGGCGAGAAGTATGCTTGTGTAAAACGAAAGGGATTACTTTTCTGTAACATTGTCGAGTAAGACTTTTTCGAAAAGCGGTCATGTGAGCTGCGGCCAAAGGTTTCAGCTTCCGAATGATTACTTACACTCCTGTAAAAATTTCCTATCCAGCGAATGAACTAGGATATTCATTTGTCCCCTTATAACCGAAAAGAATCTATTTTCGATAATAGATCGTTGGCTCCAATTTTCAGTTCAGTATGGTTACTTTTTGGTACTTCATACGATGGGAACATAAGCGATAGGAAGGATGAAATTTTTGACGTTGATTTATCACTGATGAATGCGCCGCGCGTCTGACTTCATCAAGCATTGTTTGAGGTGATTAAATGTATGTTTGGCTTTAGCAATGACTCACGTTGACCAACCGATGGATCAAGTCAGTGCTACTTTCTACCAAGACAAGTTTTACCAATCCTTTGATCCCAAAGAGATGGAAAGTTTGGTGAGCCTCGGAGGCGGGGTTGAACCATTGGCTGACAATTTTTTGTGGAGATCCCAGGACTACTTGCGTCCATCTTTTCTACATTTCACGGAGATCTTCGAACATTTCACGTGCTGTTTTGGCTGCTGTTGAAGGATTTCGTATTCTTTGAGATTGTGGTAGAATACTGGTCGAGACTATTCTTGCATTTTTGAGGACAGTCGAGTTATGATGTTCGTTGATTGATGGCAAGAATTTAATGAGAAAGGAGTCAAATATGCGTCTGATTCATCTTACAATTTTCCTAAAAAAATTTCATCGTTTGAACTCGTAGACAGAATGAGGATATCCAGCAAACATACACACTCCGTATCTGATTTCACTTTCATCATATCCGTTGAGGCGGTTATCGTGATCACTCAAATCGCATTCTAAAATAGACTCATACTTCATAATTTGTCTTCCAATTTTTTGTTATGTAATTGTTGTAGTGCTTCCATCTCGTCAACTATTCTTCTATCGTACGTGAAATTCTCCCACCAAAAATTACTGCGTATCTTCTTAATTCATCTAATATCTGGGGAAAGTTCTGAAAATGCTTCTAACTTTTTTGGATGTCGGCCATTTATTGTGTCTTTGGGCTCATTTGAAGCCCATCTTCTCCCGCGTTGATTTGTATATAATTTATCTACTTGTTTCAAGATGGAGTTAACAAGCTAGCAAATTAGATTGTTGACGATGTACGAATGTTGGATTCAACGAATGGTTGACGATCACCTTCTTTTGGATGACCCGAACACGGCTGATATTACAAACTTTCTTCACCACCTTACTTTTGCCAACTGTGTCTTCGCCCCAAACTAGACTGATGCGTTCATTTGCCACCGTTGCATTTGAGCCCAACACCATACGTGCATCATCAACAATTTAATTTGCTTACTTACTAACCCCATCTTGAAATAAATAGATAAATTATATAGCAAACAACGCGGTAGAAAACGGGCTTTTGAGTGAGCCCAAAAACATAAAAATGGCCGACACCCAAAAAAGTTACAGACATTTTCTCAGAGCTTTTCCCCCAACCTATCATTAAATGATTCATCACGGGCTTCAAAATATCTGCGATTAGAGATTTAGTCTTATATACAGTTGAATACAATGTACTGTAAACTTTTCTATTTCACCGGCTTACAGCAGTGCTTTGATGTTATTGTTGCACATCCTAGAATCACCAATCAGAGCTCTTTTTATCTGACCGCCTTTAGCGGTGACAAGATGTTATAATATAACCAGTGATAATGTGTTAGCACCTCCAGGGAAATGAGACGCGGGTTCTAAACAGGTTCGAGATTTGTCATGCATATTACTAAACATTTTGGGATGTACCCAGCGACAAAGAGTGACTGCACTGCCGAGGCTTCTGTAGTGTTATCACTCTTCATGCGATACAAGGTATCAGTCGCTGACAGAAGAGCTGAGACACGTATTCAAAATTCCGCCCACAGTTCAAAACCTTGGATGTTCAATCTTGGTCTTATTAGGTCGTTCCGTAAGTCTTGACACTGGAATAGTAAACACCAAATTTATTAATCAGAAGTAATTAAAATTGCATGATTTTGGTATTGTCCAATTGAACATTTTCTTTTGAAAATTTTAGTATACAACTTCCATATACTTGCTTAAAGATGGAGCTGTCTTGGAAACAAGTTCGCTTGCTACTATCGCATGAATGGCACATAGGGGAAATGAAGAGAACAGTGTGAAGGATCAGTCGCGCTCAGACCGTCCACAGGAGGCTTCATTGATCTTGCACGCCGCTTCACTAGCATTTTCCCTACGTGCTGCCATTTTTGCATGAGTAGCGTGAGAATTTGTTCCTAAAACAACTTCATCTTAAAGCAAACATAAGCAAGTAGTATACCAAATGTTCACAAGAAAATGTGCAATTATTCGATACCAAAACCATGCAAATTAATTTTATTTCTGGTCATGCCAGTGAGTTATTTTTGACTCATGCATGGAGTCTTTCATCGGCGACCCTACAATGCAATATACGTGTTTTGGTCTTGCAACCTGTCTCAGACGAAAGGTACGATATTTCTGGTTAATAAATTTGTTTTTGTTATAGTGTCAAAACTTAGGAACGGCCTGATATCAAAAAGGTACTAAATGCATCAGATGGCGCGATTTTAGATAAATGAATGTCTACGACAAAATTTTTCCATGAGCTAAAGTATAAATGAGCTCGTGTCTTTCTGACTTATTCACATTTCTTTCATCATTATTCGAGCCAGCATGTCATGTGGTCTGGTAAGGGCTCTTGTACAGCCCGAGACACGTGTTTCGTCCTTACAGACTCATCAGCCGGGCAGAACCCGTCGTCTGTCGATCTTTTTATAGTCAGTTCTCTCGGGAGCCTTACACACCTTATAGAGAGTTATCGACGACGTACCAGACCACATGACATCTTGGCTCAAATAATGATGAAAGGATATATTGAAATTTGAGCATGGTCTAAGCAAAGCACTCGAGATAAAGGTATAATTATTCACATTTCGTTTCATTATTTCTTCTTTGGAGGTAGGAATTGTAAGAATTTTAGATATGGTTCTCCTTTTTTTTTGGAGAACTGAAGTTCGTTTCTTTCAGATGAGCAGCTGAGTCGTCCCACTTCTACCTCGGTATTTCGAGCGGAAAGTGATCGCATACCTCAAGTATTTGTTAGCCAACCAAGCGTTGAACTGCGAAGGACACGGTAGGTAATTATCCTTCATTACTGGTTTAAAAATGCTGTTTCTTGAAGTTGTTTCGAAACTCATGGAATCTACTCTTTTCAGTTCCGAAAGTCAGTTAGCGAAAAAGCCTTTGGATACTCTTTCATTGAGGTCGACCACATCTGTAGGTTTAGAAGACGAGGTTGTGTCGGTCTACACAATAAGCTCACTTGACAGTGAGTCAGCCAATGAGAAAGTGGTTGGTGAAACTCCTGCAACATCTTGAGTATTTTCTCTATTTTTTTTTTGTGTTGTCGACCTGGTTCTCTCTAGCTGTCTATTTTTGAATTTAGTCGTGTTTTTATGTATTGTACGTCCTTCTTTTATCCCTTTTTATGTTTCAGTTACCATCATTTGAAGAAATATCCGCTTGCAATGACACACTAACTCCAAACCTTCTCACTCCCCACGAAAGGACGCAACACTGACACCTGGGATGACCTTGGCAGATATAGAAAGAGAGGCCGCGGCCTCGTCTGTAATATCGCGACCTTCATGTTTGGAGGGACATGTGGTTTGTAGTTTATGAATTGGAACATCTAAATTTCTTACATCAACCCTTTGACTACTGCGTGGTCTAAAACAGATCACAGTTTGGGGCGCTGCATGCCGCAGGGGATAGGCAGCTTGTAATGACCCGCACCGCGGTAGAAGAAAACCACATTGTCGTTGTAGCTCCCCGCTTGCCGCACGATACCGCCTGCCAGTCGATAAATTTACGGGCTAGTCAAGGGTTAAAAGAGGGAAAGATGGTCAAGACTGTTACATGGGCATATGTAACAATCAATGCAATCAACAATTTTGAGACCTCGTTCAAGAGCAGTATAATCTGACAATGTATTTTAAGCCTTTGATGAGGTCCGTTATGGGCACTAATACGCTGCAAGACGTGTGTTTCGATCTTCCAGGCTCATTAGTTGTACGATGCCATTTCGTTCAGTCAGTTCAACGGGCGTCTACCCATGTATAGAGAAAGCGATGATGGAATCACGAAAATTGTTTCACAGTACGTTGAGCGTTGAAAGTTCACCGTCGCTTCCTATGCACGAGGATCAATCCACGCGGAACTGACTGAACGAAAAGGTACCGTGCATTTGACGAGGTTGAAAAGCGAATCACGTGTCTTGCAGTGTATAAATGTATAAACACACTCATGAAAGGCTCAACATACATTGTCAAATAATCAAAATTTCCTGTGCTTTTGAAGAAGGATGAGACGCGGGTTTAGCTCCTGCGTAAAAATCTTCGTTCTGTGTATCACTCAAAAATATTAAATATTAACTTATTTATATGTACAACTAACTCTTCTTGCAATAGGATAAGCACGGTGAAAGCGCGAGCTCTGTTGCATCTTCGGTTTATCTTCGTCCGGAAGATGTTTTGGAAGAAGATACGCCTATTCGCAACCCACCAACGTCTACGAGGAAGCAGCGACTTCACGTTAGTGGACGTGATTTTCTAATTCCTGTTGAAAAAGCTTTCAACGAGCAAATGATCGTCACAGCGATTACTAGTCGTACTATACTTATAGTTTCCTAACATAATCAAAACTTAAGAGCACCTTTGCGATATTTTAAGACTACTCTATTTTAGGCAACCCTGAGGGCAAGCAAACGGAGAGTTCTGGATCTGATGCAAAAGCGCCGTGTTGTTACCGCCTCCCCCCCATGGTGACGTTGTTGAAATGGGTGCCGATGCTACAGATCTTAATGCTGTAACAAATTCAGATAGAGAGGCGAGTAAGCTATAATACAAAAAAATCTTTTGACGACTGGTCTTCCTTTTGACGCAAGACTGCTTTTTAGTCTCCTGCGCCATCGGGGAAGCGTAGCCCTGTGGAAACTCAGGTTATGGACAAGAAGGAGAAGGCGAAAAAAGAAAACAGTATGTTTGTAGTTATCTTATAATATCTCTCTTTTTCTATGAAAGCTATAGTGATCGATTCTTAGAAAGCACAGAGCACGTTACAGTCGTTCTCCACATGTCGGAGATGGACATTCAACACCAAGTTTACAGGATTCTCCAACAACGTCTACAGGCTTTATTCGTTCTAAATCAACTAAGCCTGTACCACTACAAGAAGTAAGAAATAATTCAGACAGTTTTGCTGAGATAAAGTTGAGATGTAGTTTGTTTCTCAGGGGCTCCTATAATATCATTCTCTTTTGAAGGCGTTTTAAGTTATGAAACTCATAGTCAATGTAAATGCATTGCAACATCAGTAGTCCAGTTAAATAGAGACGCCGATAAAATTTCCGAGGTTAAATTTTGTTCGTGTTCATTATTAAATCCCTAGGATTGATATCTAAGAACATTCATGGGCGCGTATGGCGTAGTAGTTAGAGGTGCTCTGTGACACACACGTGATCAACATTGGATGGTGGATGGTTTTATCCTGTATTCAAGGTTTACCAAGATTTCTATACCTCCGGATCGATAAATCGACTCCAGATTTGTGTGGGAGGATACCAGCACCGATGTGATGCATCGATGGACCACCTCGAGTTACTGTAGAGGCCATATATGCATTTCATCACCTCAAACGATGCTTGATGAAGACGAATGCATGGCGCATCCCTCAAGGATTGATCAACGTTGAGAGCTCTATAGAATTTTACCTGAAAAAGAAGAAATTTACTAATCCTTGGCGTAACTTTTGAAAAAATATTTGCAATGTCGTACAATTATTTCATAATGAGATCCTTCTTATAAAGAAACTATTTTCTGATTATATCACTATTTATATGCTGTATCAGTTATATTTGTTCAGAATATTCTTGGGGTCAATCACTCCACTATGATCTTGATGGAATTTTGTCCTCTTCACCTTCTAAAACGGTATGCAAATACCTTAACATCACAGTACTAGCGAAGGAGTCATCGTCCTCGCCAGTGGCCGCTGTGACGGATGTAACTTCATTAGACGTTGGTCCTGCAGCACCTGCCCCACAGTTGGAACCATCTCATCCCATTTTGTTAGGATACGTGAGTGTAAATGTTCATATTGTTTTCTCTCCCACCGTTTATTTTAAGATATCAGTGGCTTTATTGAACTAGTAAAATCATCGAAAGACATTAAAAATTAAAACGTAGATAGGGGAACCAGGATCTGGAAGCAATAACGTTTTGATTGGTATCGATACAACCTTTCGTGGACAACGTGCTACAAAAGTAACACGCCGCGCGACGTCACGTCCTACTCAGTTACTGTAATGGCAATCGTACTTCGGGATAAGGCAGGCAGGCAGCATCTGCAGGCGCCATCGCTATTCAGATGCTGCCTGCCTGGCCTTGCCAGCAATAGCTGCGACGCCGCTTCCTTTTAACGGGAGCCGCTAAAGGGTTGATACGGCATGTTCATGGCGGGTCCCCTGAAGGTACAGTAATTATGGGTCGGTTGCTGGTCAGATTTGGTTCTCCGAGCTCGCTGAGCTCAAATCTCCTCTGAAGGTAGTAGGTATTGATCTAGCTGATGGGGTAAGAGCATTAATTCTCTGCATTGACAGGTCACGACAAGTTCTTGTTCACTCCTAATATGCTTTCAGATCATATCTAGGGATTCTTGATGATGTCGAATACTTGACTATCCCTCATAGTTCAGCTTCGAAAACTTAATTGTTCGATTTGTTAGCACGGCACAGAGTTAGGATATATTGCGCTCCACGCCGAAGCCAGATGTTTCCCGTGCTCATTCAATTTTTTTTCCAAAAAAGATTCTATTAGTTAGCGAATTGTTTGCTGTTCATCTTCCCTTTCAGACATCACTATACATTCCGCAAATACTTGATGACTGCCAATTAACGTTATCAAATTACCATCGTGAAGTGTACCAACTGAAACCACCTACAAAGATCCAGTCGATTGTTGAGGCGTATGTGAAGTTTTTTTTTATACACCTTTCATCTTTTTGCTATTATTTCTATGTTTATAAATCTGTATCATTGCTCCCACTAATGTTCTCGTCTATCGTTTGGTGTTTCACGTACGCATTAGTCGCTAACCTTTGGGACATCTCCTATCTACGCACTTTGTTCTGCCATGCGTAATTGAGTGGATTTGTATTCATCAGACTTGACGAATAAAATTAAACATTTCAGTCCTGACTTCATAGTGTCGGGTGTTCACTTTCACCTTCGGCAATGATACTTTATTGTGTTTGAGCGATATCACTGTGCATCTCAACTTCGGATTGCAATGGCAGTAACCAAGATATTGGAACCAGTTTTTTGACGACCGCTTCAATGCTTTGCGAATGAAAACATATCGAACTGGAACTCGTCGTTTTGGAGCAAAATGATTTGTACAACATGTTAAAAAGTTTTCATGCTTTATAACGATATAGGAAAGCATGATTCGCACATGCGGTTTAAGCGAAGCCAGTTTTACTACTTCGTGTAATGAATGATAATTTCAAGTCGAAATCGAGCGATGTAGGAAATTTGTTAGAATTTGTATCGTGAAGTCAGTAATACTGTCTATGTAAAGTTTTTTTTCTATTTCAAAGCTTAGTCATTAGGGTCCTCTTTAAGTTTTTTCTGGTCAACACTATTGAAATCATGAGCAGTCATAAATACTTGACTTTGACACCGCTGTCTACAGCAGTAGGAATGAGCCGTAGGGCATGTGGTATTGATGAGGTGTGCAAGAACGCCAAAACTTATATAATATGCCACTGGAAATGCCATACCAGTCCTATGGAAGCTTGAGACATTCTATCAGACTATAAATACTTGGATACTTAACCAACCCGTCGTCACGAGTAGTGCAGACTCCAGCGAAATTTCTATTCGTTTCTTTGTTACGCAGACGTCTACGGCGGTGCTTTGCTCCGAACAAGGTGGCGTCCGCGAGAGAATACAACACTACTTCAGAACCTATATGGTAATGAAGAAGTTGTTCATTGAAGCGCGCGACAGTGAAAATGTTAATGTACTCGTCTACATGAGCTCAGCTGTAGATGTCGATTCCCTTCTCGAATAAATTACTAAGGGGGGGGGGGGGTTACAAGTAACCTACATGTTAAGAATATTATGCACTTGCAGAAGTTTTGCGGCAGTCCGTATCTGAGGTTTAGTTATCAACCACTCCATGGGAGTGTCGACAACATGGTCGGTAATGACAGTGCACCTCAAACTTTGTCACAAGTTTTTTAAAAATAATTTTTGGACTTTGGCGAACTCCTACATTGTAGACGTCGTTTTCGAGGCAACCATGTTCAGAGTACTACTCAAAGGTGTCTTCCACTTTGGTAAAATCACCACTCACAGTAGGAATGCTTGAAGATTTTTGTATGTAGAACCATAGAGTGTAGTACGAAAAAGAGAAGCTACGACGTCATTATGTCAGTCTTGGTAACTCATATCTCTAAAGGCCTTGCTTCCTATACTCAAATTTTCACAGAATGCGGATATTCAGTGGGATCAAAATTCAAGACAAATGTAATTCTGATGTCATTATTTTTCCTTTGAGTACTTTTGGTGACATCTGGGAGGTTCTTATTGGTGATGTTGGTGACAAATGCGATTGTGTCATCGAATACGTTGAGGATATCTGGATCAATCCGAAAGGATGTATTCACGGAAAGCAATTACTTCCAACAAACAAGCTTGCGATGGGTATCGCCTAGTATGTCATATGTTTTCCACGAGTTTTTTTACCAGACTCATCCTTATCGGCCTTGACTGGAGCCAGGACAATTGTCATACTGAGGATTTTGTACAGGGTCCTGAAGTTCATTGTTAGTTCGTACCTACGTAGCAGTCGGACTCAACAATATCGCAAAATCAGAAATTATCAAACTGTATCACCTTACCCGACTTGCATCTGCGATCAGTTGAAGCGGGAACGATCACAAGCGTTTTACATAAACTAATGCCATATAATGATCTAATTTCATGAGGCGATAAGTTTGTTAGAATCTTCTTGAAAGTGGCTTCAAGTAATATGATTTGGTATTCAGTCACAAGCGTGCGAAGAATAAAAGAACGCATCAAACTCATCTATTCAATTTCAGTGTTTTTTTGAACTCAGTCTAACGCTGCTGAAACTCGTGTATACTTCGAATAAAGTTTGTCTACCTTTACTGCATGGAGTTCTGTGTATAAGTACCTGTGTAATAAATCTATTTATTTCAATTTACATGACCTATTATTTGTTGACCTTCGCATCGCTCAATAATCCACACTTTTTCTTTGTGTCAAAACTCGAGGTTGATATAATTCAAATTAGTCAAACAGCTGACTTTTTCGGCATTTCGCCTTCTTCAGATCATGGAAAGATTAGATTGCCCACACTAGAAATCGGAGAAAATTGAAAAAATGAAGTTAGTAAAAATACTATGAAATGGTTTTCTTACGAACTAATGGAGGTGTTTGGCTGGCTGGGCAAACTGATCTTTTCAGACTCTGAAGAAGGCGAAGCCGCCGTAATGTTGGCTATTTGAATAATTTGAATTATATAAACTTTAAGCTCAAAAGAGTGAATCAGTTATATAATCTGTATCCCTGTATCCCACTATCCTGTTAAATTCGGTAACGCTGTTAGCTCTGTGTGGATCTTTGCGATGTAGTTAGTCACGACGATAAGTGGCGCATCGGTAGTACTATCAGAAGGTTAATGATTATTAAGGCGACTATCTCACTGACGTGCTGATGTATTTAAGACTTAATCTGTCTAATTCTGCTTTATTGAATGGGCTTATTCTATCTCTATGCACTTTATCACTATACTAGCCTTCTATAAGTGCATTTCACACATTTTTAGCTCGTGAGACTGATAGTCTTTTTTATAGATCAGCACCAGAGTTTTGTCGGCATGCTGGTTATGATCCTCGATTATGTTATGGTGATGTGACACTTGGATTTCGTTTCTTCCCAGAGGGTTTCCCAAGTGGAACTGGCGCTTTGAATACCGAAGAGAGGTTTGTTCTTTACATGTACTGATCATTGAGCATAATAGAAGATAAAGCTCTCGGCGTTGATCAAATCCTGAGGAATGCGCCATGTACTCGTTTTCAATTGTAAACTTCATTTGATGGTTGAATACATATCTGGCCTTTACAATGACTCGCAGTGGCCTCCCGCTAAACCGAGTCAGAGCTGCTTATCCTCCCAGACAAGTCTAAGACCAGTCTGGTACCAACATACCGACCCCGGAGAAATGGACGGCTTGGTGAGCCGTGAGCGCGAGATTGGACCATTGGACCTCGTGTGCGGCGCAGAGCATCTCTAACAATTGCGCCACATACGCTCATTCCATTTATGTCATATAGAGTATAGACATTTCTTGTTTTGAAAAAATTTATACTGGCTCAGAAGTCAAGAATACTCGACTATCAACTGTCACACAACTTAAACAACAGCAAAAATTGCCTCTTTTGAGGTAGCGTTCACGTTTTTTCTGCACAGCTTAAACGAAACATAGTGTGACTTGCGACAGTAAGTGGGTCCTATATGACAATCGACTACCACCCGTTCGTAATTCAACTTACGATGCGGTTACCTAGGACTTTTGAAGCCTAAATTGTACTAAAAGCGTTATATTGACCGTTCTATGGTGGAGTACAATTGGTCTAATTAATCAAAACTTCTTGAGTCCGTCCAAAACCATACGTCGAGCAAATCGACGAAATGCTTATGAAACTTCAAGGGACGGTCACGCATTGTGAACAGAAAGGAAACAATCTTTGCGACAAGGCGCGGTCAGGTCCCACTTTTGGCGCTTCATGCATGATGACAACCTTCTATGCGAAAAAGGTTCTGAAGGCTAAATACAGACCGACAAGTGATTTCAGCGACTTTATCCCATTTGGAACTGTGAAATTTTATGCAAGTGCTGCAAATAACCCTGTTCATCGTTGGCAAAAATGTGTACATTCTAATGATTCTATTGCGATCGATATACTCCATTCTAAGTTGAGATATCAACTTGAAAATATGGGTTGGAATCGGACCACAATCTTTGAAGAACGTAGCAAATACTTTTGAGGACAGCTGTCTCACAGTGATTTTCAAAGAATCACTTTTTTTTCTGCTTTGACAGCAAAGACTATTCTGGAAGTGGAAATCACTGTTTGCTCCATATCTTACTCGTTGAGTTCTTCACGAGTGCTTCCCTCCTTGTGTTTCATCGTGATTATAGCGTTCTTTTTCTTAATCTATACAGTCTTTGACATCAATAAATTTGGAAGTCGTATTGATTACCAGCACAGCGATGGCTTAATCCAAAATCTATTGTGGAGTACGACCAAAATACAACCCACCACGTAACGCTCCATATGTTCAACACCTGCTTTCCTAGTTTGATATATTTTCCATCTCAAGAGGAACTTTTTTGCTGCTTGTTCACGTGATCACCAGCCAAACAAAAGCTAGAAAAGTATAAGAAGATGAAGTTCTCGGCGTTGATCGATCCCTGAAGGATGCTCCATCCATTTGTCTTGAGTATGTAGCTTTTTTGATGTTATTAAATGCTTACTGGCGTTTACAGTGACTCAGGGTAGCCTACCGATGTATAAAGCCATGCTGCTTACCTCGCAGACAAGTCATGTACCAATTCACTCAATTTCTGCTCTTCCTAATTTTGACATTTTCCATCATACTAATTTGAAAGCAAAGCACTTCCACTGCAAATGAAATTCTAAGCCAATCGCTGTCATGAGCATTATGTTTAGTGACGAAGAAGTTCGTGTGGATGAGACGTTTGTTGTCGCCAACTCACTCACGCCTTTATCAGCATCCATCACACCTACTAACCAACATGTTTGGAAAACTTGGACTAGCAAAGGTGGTGCATTTTGATTTAATATGTTTTCTTGAGATAGTCAAGTCAGAAAATAATACTAGGGTAATTGGTCACTAGAGCGGGCTTCACTATATTTACCATTATGCCGTGGTACTTACTCATCCTTCTTGTCGTTGTTTCCCATGGTAGTGGTTTGTTCTAAGCATTGTGAGGTTCATGGGTAACATCTCCTGAATCGTCAGTCATTAAATTTGATCATTTTTATGTTGCCTTTTTCTCCTCGGGTTCCTTCTAACATTTTTCCCGCTCTTGTTTCTCTACTTAAACCTACTGCACACTTAAAGAATCGAGGCTTATATTCTATTGAGTTTCACTGTCGAGATTTAATAGTGAATGCGGTTGTATTCCCCATAAAGAGGTTCCGCACAACGCAGTATAGTGGTTTAATCAGTTATCAGGTTTGATCAGATATCAAATTAAAAGATACTCAGTATTATGTGGATTTGCTATGCGGTCTTCTAATATTCTCACAGAGGAACTGCTTTGTTTCCCGAGACACCACAATTATAAATGTTTACAGCTGTAGTAACAGTGCAATGGATACTTCATATGGGAGGGCAATACAGGCAAACATAAATTCACTAGCAATGAGCCACTAGTAGCCACAATCCACCAAAATTTGTTGAGAACTCTTCACCAATCAGATGCTAATATCCTTTTTGAGACAGACGAGTTCTAACCACGCAGCCTGAAGTCAATGCACAAGAGGAAGTTTTATAGAGTTTTTCATGAAGTGAAATTTGACAGCTCTGTTTTTATTGTTTGCAATCGCATCGAAAAAACGGCGTCCGGTATGAAAAGATTTGCTATATCGAAGTTGCGGTACGGAAAAAGATTTCGTAGAAACATTAAGCATATAATGGATCCGCAGAAGGTGGTTGAACTGTAGGAAAATAGCTTAGAAAGTAATACGGTAGCTTGTTATAAGTTCGTGCGAAAATGTATTACGACTTACGTAGAACATCTAAGGCGATTTGATTGAGGAAGGAAAGACAACATTTGATAATTTATGGAGGATGGCGTATACGCTCGAAAAGGTGATTTGTCGACGTATGGAATTGCGTTGTTCAGCTTGTTGTTCGATGAAAAATGTCCTAAAAATGCAAACGATTGCTGAGATGATTGAGTAGTCATGCCATTGTGTAGTGCTGGAAGAATCGTTTAGATCCACGTAGTTGGCTTTTCTTGAAGGCCTGCCCACAGTCTATGCTAGTCGCAGAGTTTTATACGGTTCCGGTCTCCTTAATCTTTTGCAACTTGGGTAAACACAAAATATGATCACTGTTTGCTACATGATATATGATTTTTCGTTGCTGTTTATTCATCACAACTAGTCGAAGTATCTTGCCTTGCCCACTCTCACTTGATGCAAAAGTAGCTAAGCATTTGTAGTGGTCCTCTTTCATTGGTGGTCTTGACTAGGGGATAACCAAATAAGATGATTCGCGCCCTCGGAACCGACTTTTGTATCAGATCAAAGTACTGCTGTACAAAGCCTATGCTACTGCATAGTGGTAGCCGGTCTCTGAAATTATTAAAATTATAAATTGAAAATTGCTTTTCCGTTTTTCTCCGCGGTTACTTGTAGAAAAAAAATCGCGTAAAACTCGGTCTCGTTGGCACCTGCACGCGCAGCGGTGAGGTACGTCGACATCATCAAAAGAGACTATCATGGTATTGCAACTGTAAAGTGTGACATATAGTCATTCAAATCAGAGATCTAATTGACTCAGAATTTTACTCAAACCCGGCGTTGCACATAGTATTGAATAAGTTGAATGGTGGAGCTTTATTTGTCTGATCGGTTTTTGATCCTGAATTAAAAACCTTGCTCAAGTGTTTTCAAAGTTTTGTCGCTTATGCTCGTTTATCCTCATCTATCGGTCGTAGGAACATTTACCGCTCTGCGCTCAGTTTCTCTTGAAGAATGTTTTTGGTTGTGTCGTTAACTCTGCGAGACTTTCGTATACGAAGATCAATTTCCTTAGTCTTTCAAAAGGGAGATGGACCGCCTGGTTTGCGCTTTGTAGTTCAACGTCTTAGTACACCCTACAATCAGAGCAGAATAGATCACTGAGAGTCCTCAGTTTTTTCCGGGAAAGTAAAAAAAAAAACCCATAAAATATCCTTTTTCAACAAAATATGAGCGGTTATATGAATAAAAGCGATATACCCAATATGTGGAGTACTGTGCAAAAAACGTTTACGTCAGCCGGGATTCGAACCCAGATCTCACTCTTTCCGGGAGCGTATGCTAACCGTTGCACTACCGACGCTCGTTTCGCACAGCGCTCTTATTTACGCTATAACGCGTTGTCTGCCGCGTATGAATAAGAGTGCCGTGCAAAACGAGCGTCGGTAGTGCAACGGTTAGCATACGCTCCCGGAAAGAGTGAGATCTGGGTTCGAATCCCGCCTGACGCAAACGTTTTTGCACAGTACTCCACATATTGGGTATTCTAATAACATCATACTACTGCAAGTGGCAGTCAAAATAGAAAGAATTATGACGGATTAAAAGCGATATTTTGTTCCGAAACTGGAAAAATAAAAAGGTTTGAGGAAGTCGATGTCTTCTCTCACAGTTTCCAAAAAATGTGACGTCGCACTTTAGGAACTGCGTTATGTGCTTCATGTCGTGGAAAATTCTGGTTCAAAAGTGCAACTTGCTGCCAGCGATGTGGAATTGTTTGTCATAATAAATGTGTAGAAAAAGCTACGTCAGGAATCGTATGCAATCCGCATGCACTCGTTCAGGAAGACAAGCCTTATGATGAGGTTCATAATATTTTTTAATTTTCTACATAATCAGTGCTCTTTATGATCTGTTTGCTTATTTATACTACAATCTTTTTCAATATTGGGTTATGTTACAGGGATCGTCTCTCACTTTTGTTTTGTCTAAATGAAATCTTCTTTTTGTAGAAAGAATATTCTTCTGTATCATGAAATCTCTGCGTATTTCTGTGTTTTAGGTTGAGGTTGAAATGAATTGTGAAGGAGGAACAAAAGAAGAATATCCGACATGTGATATACCAGCTACGTCACAAAACTATGCATCCTCTTTCAGCACGTGGTGGGTTCTCTACTTCTTCAGTTTTAGAAGAATATTAAGAACTGTTTGTTTACTTATTACCTCCACATCAGTTTATTAGCTCTTTTCAAAGGCTTTAACTCATTTGAGCAATGATTAAATCTGTGAGATATCTATGATCAAAGCGCTGTGATATACGTCGTTGATTTTGCAGCCAGATCAGAACAATCAAAATCAATAGGAAATTTTATTCAAACTATTCTTGGTACTTTTCCGTTATGCGTACCCTCTTTCTACCATTTGAAAAAGACGTATTTTTCGGCCGTTCAAATGTTCAAGTAGTCATTCGATAGCTTAAATTAAAAGAAGTTGAATGATGCGTTTTATTTTGGAAAAGCTTAATCATTGCGCTGAAAAAGTAGAAATAAATTTTTGTTTCTCGTCTAAACATTTCTAGCTGACCAAAGCTTATTCTCAGGTGTTTCAGCAACCCGTCGATAGGCCAGATCTTAAGGGTTCTAATGATGTACTTGAATTTTAGTATGGACTTTGTAATGCGCTGTAACAACCAAGCGAACGTTTTCGCACTGGATTATTTTCATTATCCGCACCTTTTTTCGAACCTTAGAAAAGCTTTGGAATGTAGATGCGTTGTTGGGACAAATGAACGGCTAGGACTATATCCATTTATCGTTACAAGTTAATTTTCACTGTCCCTTCGTGATGTCCCTATCTAAAATCTTTAAATGAGCCTTTCATTGTGGACTAGTTCTTCCATTTGGTTATGGAAGGCTTCTTATCTGCCTTTCTCAGCTGCACTAATTGCTGAGTAGTAACCAAAGGTGGTGATTTTTCGATATTTAGGTTTTTTTGAGATTGAGCTGAGCTTTTCACGCAAACCAGGGGACAGGTCGGCGTTATGCAGTTAACGAGAAGATAGGAATCGAAATGTTGCGCCACGAACTCAATCTCACTAACGTGTTGTAGCCATGTCTTGTCTCCTTAATGACAAAGGTCCCATCATTTGATTGCCGTATGCCGATCGTTCTGCTTCTTGCACTGTGACTTAGGCAGAAATCGATCAAGACTGGCGTTAGATGATACTTTTCCAATGTATTTGGTGCAAAAAAAAGGTTCGATTTCCATAACGTATCGCGGATATGTTGTGTTGATATTGCTCCCTTGACATTCTGCACACTGCTCGCCTTTCACCAGTTACGTAAACGTTCGATGTCACTAATGGAAGCGCAGTGTCTGAGATACGGACATTAGCTTAGTTAGCCATGGTGGAATCAACCGAGGTGGATCAGGAGAATTTTGCCACTTTGCTACCAAAATCCTAAGCGATTTCCATGATTAGTCGACTATAGAATTACGTTTACTCAGAATTAATAGTATTTTAATGCATTTTGCATTGTTACGATGTTTTCTATATACCTAAGAGAATTGAGTGGTGAGCAAAAACGCGGCCTCAGACGGGAATCGAACCCGCGTTTCATCTTATCCGGGGACGCGTGCTCTACCACTACACCACAGAGGTACGTTTGCCCGACCACTCATTCTTCAACATCTCAATGTTAGCTATCAGCCACCAACCTCTAACAGGTTTAATCGGGTATGCGATTTCGCTTTATAAACCCGGTTGAGCTGACAGCTAGTCTAATTACTGATACTCAGAATTAGTATCTTAATGCATTTCGCATTGTTACGATGTTTTCTATATACCAAAGAGAATTGAGTGGTGAGCAAAAACGCAAATACTGGTAATTCCGAGTATTAGTATTACAATAGCTGTCAGCTCAACTGGGTTTATGAAGTGAAATCGCATACCCGACCAAACCTGTCAAAGGTTGGTGGCTGATAGCTAAAATTGAGATGTTGAAGAATGAGTGGTCGGGCAAACGTGCCTCGATGGTGTAATGTAGAGACGCGTCCCCGGATAGGATGAAACGTGGGTTCTATTCTCACCTGAAGCCGCGTTTTTGCTCACCACTCAATTCTCTTAGGTATATAGAATTACGTTTATTTAACCGCTTCTTGCGGGGGTATGATGTTACTCGTATACCCATCTATGTAGGGCGATGCTGCAAAACATTTGCGTCAGTTGGGATTCGAACTCACACTTCATCCTATCCGTGGTGTGTTCTTACCGTTGCACTACCAACGCATGTTTCAACACCACTATTTCTACGCTACTACGCATCTATCTCCCGGCAACCAACCGTCAACAATATGGCGCGTGTAGTCGATATTGACATTGAACTCGGTCACTCTGACAAATATTGGGTATTAGATGATCAAACAGAATTTCTCTAAATTAACGGCTTCTAGCGGTGGTATGATGTTGTAAATATACCCATTGATAGCGTGGGATGTGGCTCCGAACTCCACCTAACACAGAAGTTTTGCACATCACTCTACATCAGTAGGTAGTCGAATATATTTCGACCGATTGCTGAAGAAGATATACTAATCCGAAGCTTCAAACAATAATAGTATTTGGAAAAATTTCCTCCACCATTGTAGTGATGTGGCAGTCTTCCATATAACTTTCTCAAGTTTCTCGTTTTTCAACTACTTTCTTCTCTAATCGAAGAGTTACTAGTAGTTATTGCAAAATCGTTACCTTCCCGTACGTTTTAAAGACAGTGTTCAGTAAAAGAATGCGTTGTCTGTAAGTCGTTGTTACCAGCCAATCTTTTTAGGTGATGATGTAGAACTTACCTCTCGTCGTGTGCGACTACGCAATAAAATGACTGAAAAGCTCAGTTCATGGAGACGTGGCGGTTAAAGCGACGCCAAAACAAAATCTTGATGTAGTTGCAAGTCTGGGCTCGCGTTCCTCAGATCCTTTTGCTGAAGTTCTTATAGAAAAAGAAGAATTGCTAAGCCCAGTGTCCAATTTACAGGTATGTCTCTTTTACCTTTTTTGACAGCGAGAAGAATGTTGGGAGAATGGTACACGTGTACTTTGTGAATTCACGAATATCTCAACATCAATACACAGATATTGTAGGACTGTCTGGCAGACGTTTTACCAACCTTAGATGGTTCTCCGTTTATTCGTAGTTTGTACTTTCGACCTGGTGACGCTTATAACGAGCAGACGATTAGTCATGCAAAACTTTTGGGTAAAGAGATTTTCTCAAACCTGAAAGGGGAGGAACGGAAGGCAAAGATAAACGAACAGGTGTTGCTTTGCGCATTTTATTTTTACAATTTTATCGTGGCAAAATTATTTCTTTATGTTTATCTGATTTATGAAGTCAGATCGATCGAATTCAACTGGCTATTCGCGAAACCAGAGAAGGTCAATCAGCCGCATTGACGGAAAACGAAACTGGTAAGAAATCGGCTAATACCTCCATAGGACCGGATGAACGTTTGCAAGCTTTGGCGGTGGTTATGTTGCATTACTGTGCTGCCCTACAAGTGGGTTTGTCAAATTTATAGTACCTTTGTCAATGGATTATACGTAGTGTTTTGTGTGCTTATAAAAGAAACCAAACGTCTTATTCCAAATTTCCAAAGAAACGTGACGGTGGAGTGAAATTACATTAGTTTTTTTTTGTAGGATTGTGAATCACAAGGAAAAGCATGTTTTCCATCCGCTCCGATTAGCGATACTAATGAAGTAAATGAAGCATCTGCAGATAGCCATTCCTTTTCGGTATGTTTTTTTGTTTTCGTTTTACTGTTATGTTGGTTTTTTTCAACATTTGTAGTAATTTTGACAGAATTTGCTTTAACACTGGGCTTAATTGTCATTTGTTTGCTGCTTCTATCCACTAATATAAAAGAATATTTTCTATGTTCACTTAGATGTGCCACCAGTTCCTGTCAGTTTTCACTCTTACTCCATTTAATGAAATTTTCTTTCTGTTCTATAACATCGTTGGTGATGTAACGCTGGATTTGTTTACATTTTTGCGCATTTGCAATCCGTGTGCATACGATTTTCTAATTGAAAGTACTTTATTAGTGCAATTTCAGTATGATCTTCCATAGGCTTTTGGTAAAATTTACATGCTTGCGATAGCTTTTATCTTTCGCAGCACATGTGTGATTCGTCCAGTATATCCTTTGAAGAAGGGCGGATCAGGTACCCACCTAATTAGCGGTAGTTTCATGTTAATTGACATCGTCGTACAATGATTAGTTTCCACGTTATCAGGAAGTTATCCTGAAGCAGTGTGGCGACTCGACCCTCTCCATGAACACTTGCAATTACCTGGATACGTCTGGCTGTCTTCAGTATTGCAAGATTCGAATTTATTGCTATCCTACGACATCCATGAAAAGGGCAAAATTTTCAAGAAGCAGCCGAAAAAACATACGAGATGTTCGAAGACTTTTGTGAAGGTTGAATTATAGAAAACGAATCAAATGCTAAGAGCACTGGGATCCGCAAAGTGAAATGGGATAGTGGATCATATAAAATAAATAAAGGATGAATATATCTTACTAGTTGCTCGCCAATTCTTATACTAAACTGCTAACTCTCGGATTATCTTCTTTCAAAAGTCTTTTATCTTTCTGTTCAACCTATGGTACGACTAAATTTGAAGACATGACACAACTATGGACATGATATTTTCTGTTACATTCTTGATGCTATGGAGATATTTATTAACTTTTCCACGGCACATTGTTCCACGTTTACCAGCTACCCTGTGATGTTTTGCAGCGTGTCATTTCGAAGCTTCGTCAGAAGATAATAACACCTCGTACTACGTTACGTAGACATATCTCAAGAAGTCTTCCTGTGTTTAACCGAGTGGTAGGTTTCTCATTAGCAGGTGTGCCTAACAGTCTTCGTCAGTCTTGTTCAAGGACTACTCAACTTCATGAAAGACGATTCTGTTGAGAAAATGAAGATTTGGTACCCTACTTATCTTTGTCACAGTGGTTTCTGGCGCTTCCAATATCACAAGAATCGTTGTTTCAATCCCTTCGTAGCTAAAGCTAACGAGTTAACACATTGATGTGATAACATTTTTTTTCATTAACACATAATCTATGGATCTTTTTCATACAGAATTCTCTTGATGGTCAATTATGGGACCACGTGGTGCGTTTGACAAGGAATTAATGCAGAGCATTGATCTTTTTGGGCTTCCTTGAAATGCAGGTGGATCCAAGGGATGGACTTCCTGTTTCTGCTGCGTCATTTTTTGCTTATTCCTTCTTTACTACGGGTCAAATTTTCCAAAAGTCTGTGGTTAAATCACTGGAACGTGAATGAGTTGCGATTAGCAGTCGCTTCAAACGAACAAGCTTTTCTGTTTGTTGTGTGAGAGTATGGCAAGCTACGCGTGCAGCCACGTTCAAAACTCAGCAAGCTATAAGTGGGTATAAGAAAGCTAGATACAGTGATTTAAAAGACCTGACTCTGCTAGTCACGAATGTATATCCCAGAAACGGCCGAAGGACAAGTGCAGAGAGTCTATTGAAGTCTTAGATGATTTCTAGGCTCTCCAAATCTTGAAGTATTGAGCTGGCCATCTGTGCCTATAGTGCATGCTTACTTGCATACGAGTCCGCTACAGAGGATCTCTTCTTGAAAGCAAAACGGGGGAGTACGGCGTCATCTTATTCACTGAGGTGTTAAGTTGCTGCCATCTCAACATCGTTTATAACACCGGAGAAAAACCGTTCCTCGAAATATGCGATAATAGAAGAATTGGCGGCATTAATAGTCTGTTCAACAATAGTTACAATTGAGGCGGTGTGGGTGAGTACTGCCGCTGACCGTCTTCGTTGTTCACGCGGTGGCATAAAGCCATGAAGAAGACGGACCCAAAGCGTTCTTTGTGAAATTTGAAAATGCTTCAAGGAAGATCATTCATTCTTCCAGGTCCTCTTTGGAGATTTTACCGCTCTGGACTTAAGACAACGTTGCGTTAGGACCCATGTCGCTTTGGGTGGCAATGAAAGTGACCTTGATGATCACAATCCCTCACGAAAACCTTACAAGAAAGACTTGACGCTCATTGAGTGTGTAGTCTAAGCAGAAATCCACTACGCTACTCTTGTACGTTACAGGGAAAAATGCAAGGCGCTAGGTCACACACTCAATCATCGCTGGAAGAAAAGGTGGCAGGTGATACAGTGAGCGCGTTTTTTATTGTAACATATCTGTGATCCTTTACTTCAGTCTCAAGATTTCTTCTTATTTCTGTTTCGAGCATCGAGATAGATAAAAAGTGGGCTTCCGCTGAGCAAGATGCAATCCTTACCCTCAATATGTCGTCGGTTTTTGCAGCTACCGCAGTTGCATTAAAAGCTTAAGAATTCGAATGTACTCCCTTTTTTGGCTAATCGAGTTTCACACAGTTCTCCTGACAAAGAATATTCTAAATAAATGTTGTACTCTTGTAGCTGTAAATCAAATTTCACTCTAAGTCTGACAAGTTAAGTGCTAACCGAGAGTGCTTCTTTCGTTTCGAGTGGTTTCTTAAGGCCACGCTCAAATTCCAGTATGCCAGATAATCATCTTTTGAGCCACGCACCTGTATAACAGACCACATGCGTGGCTCAAAAATGATTATCTGTCATATTGAGAGTGCTCCTCCTAGAAAAATCGTAAACAATCGTTTCAAAATAGTATCATCTGAAATTCTATTATATGTGCATATAATACAATGTTAACTCACTTATAACTTGCTTTTGTCATATTCACATTCTAAAGTGTTATTTTACACTCTATTTACGAAGCTGTTCGCTGCAAGGAGTTAAACCTTATTTTCAGCTCCTATGAAATGCTAGCTTTTTTTTTTGCAAGAAACAATAATTTGCTAACTAATAGAGAACTTAAGGGGTTGTGCATGTGGCAGGATTGTGGAGGGGACCATGATTTTCGCTCGATTGGTACGATTTATATGCATGATCCTATGTCCTATATGTTACCATGTTCCGTTGTGCAAACATTGTTGTCTGCATTTTCAAGAATTCTTTTCTTCACATCACATAAATAACTTTGGTTCATCATGGGGATATTGGAAGATAATCAATGGTTTTTTCCCGAAGAGCAGGTGTTTGTAAGTTATCGAAATGAACAGAATAGCTTTTCTGGTCCTTTCTGTTGTGCACTTCCTATTTGGTAATCCATTGAATGAAAACAAAAAATCTGGTGACACAGCTGTGCACTCTAAGGTAAACCATCAGAGAACATAGCTCTCACATTGATCACACCTCCCATTCGCGCCGTCATTCAATAAGTACCTAATGTTTGTGACGTCCTGAATGGGGTGATTGATTTAGCTTTTATCTCACCAACTTGTAATTTTTCTCTCAATGTTATTACGATTCACAAAACATTATTTGTCATCTTTCTTTCCAAATTTGAGTAAAGTATTTTCCTGTAATACCATTTTTTTGACTTCCATATTAAACTGATATTTGACTTGTACTACTTTTCAATATATGACGGCTTCATATGACTGCTTCATTGAAATTATTAGGTATATAGCGTTAAGGTGTCCTGAAATACACAACGACATGTTTATGCGATCCCCCACTAGAATTTATCTAAATATTCTTGCGAAATCGAAAAATGCGTGTCAAATTTGTCTGATATGATAAGAGACTGATCTACTGGCAAGCTTCGGCAGTTCCTTTTATAGACCAGCATCACGCGTTCATCACCTTTCCAATGGTCATGGATTTGAATGGATTGGGCTGGAAAAAACGTTGTGGGGCACTTGTTAAAAATTGAAAATTTATGCACAGTATAAAAACAAAGACAATAATGACTATCGTTCAAAATAAGGACCATCGTTTTCCATGACTTTTTGCCACTGGTTCGCCAAGTTTCGGATTCGGTCGGAGTACCATTCCTTCGACTTCAGATCATTCAGTAGATTGTTGAGCAATTGGCGACAATTTTCGACTCTCAGAGGGCTTGTGTTTCGGTGAGTTTGTGGGGAACATGTCGTGGTTTCTTATGGACAAAGTTAAGCTGGTGGAGGTGAGATAGAGCACAGTTGTATGAGAAACGTCAAGTTCGGTTGGCAATTCGCCAGCACTTGACGACGATTCATCTTCTGAAGCAGCAATCAAGTTTTCGTCGTTCAACTTTGTTGGACGTCGTGAACAAGGCCTGTCTTCGAGGTCTTGATCTCCGGCATTAAACAGCTGAACACTGCATCCAGCAACAGATTTGCTTGTTGTGCCTTCATCTCCAACTTCGTTGATTTCATCGACTGCAGCTCGCTGTGAAAGACCCTTTCTCCAATAATGACGCAATAAAACACGAACTTCGATTGTATCGTTGTACCCGACGGAGGCTTGTAACAAAATGAAAATAAAGGCGAATAATATCTAGACCTTTAGTGGAATAATCGCACATGGAAAGTGTAGTATTCCCATGATATGCACGGGAATATCTCATGCTCATTGTAGGGGCCCAGAACCTCCTTTCAACCTAGTATGAAGAATTCTCGAGCTGTTCGTCGACGTTAAACGGGTACTTTTCCGTTAGACGGCACGTAAAGGAGAAACGGCCACTCTTGCTGGACAAAGGTTTTCCATTGCACTTTTAGTAATCATTCGAAAGCTTAATTCTTCGGCTAGTTCGCTACATGGCCGTTTTTTATAACGCTTCAGAAAAAGGAAAACATGTGTGTTTCACACGTGCATATTTATCACAGTACTGAACTTCTTGTAGAGCGCATATGGCGCAGTGATTAGAGATGCTCTGCAGCCCACACAAGGGCAACGGTTCGACTCGCTTTCATGACTCACCAAGCCATCCATCCCTTCGGACTTGGTAAATTGGTACCGGGCTGGTCTCAGATTTGTCTGAGAGGTTAAGCAGCACTGACTCGGTATTGCGGAACACCATCGCGAGTTATGAAAAAATAAAAAATAATGAAGATTGGATATGCATTCGGTCACCTCAGACGAAGATAAAAGTTGAAGACTAATGCATGACGCATCCTTCAGGGATTGATCAATGCCGAGAGCTTAATGCTTTATCTTTTAGTGAACTTCTTACCCAAATTGTAAGCAACCATTTGATAGCATATGTTTGGGTGATTCCAGCGCTGTGCTTAACTCCTGGAAAGGCTGGTTCACTGCCGTGTAGTAGGAAGGACAAGCTTGGTTTACATGTGTGGGCATTTGGTTTTTGGCTAACCTATAGGCTGAGAGAGGTGGACAGCGGGGACTACCCGTGGTTTCAATACAGCGATCGATTGATGGCGCTGAGGTGGCTCACATGAGAGTTGCGGTTTTTGTTAATCAATTAAGAATTTTTTCTCTTCTTCGAGAAAAACTTCAGATGAAATTATGATTCTGATACTAAAAGATTTCCTCTATACGTGCTTTTTGTGGTGCTTTTCGCTTTTGACGAAGTAGTAGTAAAACGGGCGGCCGATGTGAAACATAGTTCTAGCTCTAATTTTACGGCATTATAAATTGGTCTTTTTCAAAAGCAACCAGGTATCGGACCGGCCATAGACTTGAGGTGAAAGAGTTTCGCATGATTATAACACTTATGAAAAGTTCTTGTCTAAAGAAAGTAGTCGTTTCTTCGTTCCATGTCTTCTAACGGAAAAGAACCGGGAAAAATAAAGGAATAAAGAATCAAATGTTTCACTGTTTATTCTTACTTGGATTCAGTAACTATATTGAAACACTTTATTTGTAATCAAATATAATGTTTTTCAGGGTGTGAATTCTTCCACCAGCGAGATCAGCAGCAATGCAGTCGTTTTTGAACCAACAAGACCATCTAGCGCCAACGATGAATTCACTACTAATTCCACACTTGAAAAGCTAGATAAAGCAATACTTGTGATGGCTGAGGAGCAGGATTTTGTAAAAGAGTAATCACCCAAATCGGCAGGCTACCCATGGTTGTTTAAAACGAGCTTGTTTGGAAAAAAAATTAGATCTCTTTTTTTTTCCTCAAGAAATTGTAGTGCTTTTTGCTTTTTCAAAGGGATCAGATCTCCAACTGTGCTATTCAGACTGACTTTTACTAGAGCTATTCACACATATATGGAGTTTTTTCTTACTTGTGGAAATCTTTCTCATCTTACGGTGAAGTGATTCACATGTGATCTTTATCATGAGGTAACTTAGTTGGAGCTCTGCTCATTACTCATAAGCTGCTTTTCTTTTGTACTGTAGGATTCGTTAACTAAACATTAAAGGCGACTGTTTGAACTTACTATCCCTGTCCAGTCCGTCATGTTCTACGTGAACTTCTTCTTAACTGCGATTCCGTATCTCATTCATCTTACTTTTTACTGATTTCAAATGGGATCTTCACTGTGCTTTATTTCTTTAACATGCAAATATCGCATACGTGTGTGTGAAACGTTGCATAGTTGGATTTTAATGTTTTCTATCTGTACTTTCGTCTGAAACTCGCAGTTCCTCAGCACTTGACACATTTCACAGCACCAATTTTCTATCAGCAAAGGGGTGGTGAGGTATTTCTCATTGCTGGTTTGATGGCTGTCTTAACCATTTATCAGTTGATACCTGTACAGTCCAAAGAACTGTGATTGCCCTTTGATTACTTCAAAATGCTAATAAATGTTTTATCTGACTTGCCTTTGCTAAAGTTTTGCTTTGGAAGAAGTCGGAGAACTTTCAATATTTAGGATAATCATTTTCCTGCTAGTATCAGATGGAGGTCATTTGGCTGAAGTAATCTCGAAGAGAGTTGGATGTTCTTTTAACTCATTTGATTGTCGGCTTTTGGCCTATTCGAGATGCAGTCAAGAAGTAGTAAAACTCACATACAGTCAGAAAATCTGTATTCATTGAATAAATTGATCATTACATATTACCGATTAGAACGGAGAGAGAAACACAGAGATGGTCTCTCAATGACCAGTAGCAGAAGTGCATATGATGGCGCATTCTGTTATGATGAACATATTCCCATTAATATTGAATACAGATTAAGATCTCTCTTGTTCTTTTTCGATCAACACCGTGATTTTCATAGAGAGAGAACGCATATTCCAATTGTTCAAGCTGTCGTCAGACTTTATATTACTTGCTAACTAGCCGTCAACTTGGGGCTGAGCATATTCACGAAAAGCTTACTAAGCCCCGCTGAGTAGATCCTGGAACCCTTTTTTCGATTGGTGGCTTTCAGCCAATTCGAACTGTAGAATATAATCCGCACAAGCGAGATCCACCTCCTACGATTGCATAAGCATGTCTACACAAGTGAGAACATATGTCGCAATTCAGCGCTGAAAGAGCAGCGAGTCCATCCCTTGCTTCTACTTGAATCTACGATCCTTGTTAAACCTCTACCAGTTACGTAGGGATGCTCTCATGGCTTTTCGATCAACTCGCTTGGGGTCACTTAGTAGAGGACACCCTCTGGCCTCGATAAAGTTCAAACTTCATCCCACTTTTTCTCCTCTAGGTATTGTCGACTGTGATTGTTAGTCAGTCGAGTTTCACTCAAGAATTACGATATTGTTGGAGTGTTTCCAATTCTTAATCTATCGATCCCAAAGCTGAAAGCCTCTTTTACACTTCCCGTCATATCCAACTAATATGGTAATCATCCACGTCATACAGATATCTTCTTCGTCCCACTGAAGTTACACCATCACTAACCTGACGCATCCTTTTGCTAGCTAAAATATCTTATGTCCTCTTTGTCATCGACTGTCTTCTATGCTTGACGGGTGAATCCGTTCGAAAAACGATCCCTTATTAATTGCGTGATGTGAAAAGAAGTTTTCTTTGACCACGCCTTCTACACTTTTAGCTGATCAGACAGAAACAAAAAAGCCTTTGCCAAAAATTTGGTAGTGGGAAAAATTGTATTTGAAACTAATACATAGTGTCAAATGTGGACAAGTTTACTACACTATCGCAGCCAATATTGACATAACTTTTTTTCAATGTCTAATATCTAGCAGCGTCACCGCGAGAATAAATCGGTTGTGGTCAACTGGAGATCCATTGGTTTCAGGGGTCCAATGTAGAGAATGACCGTACATTCACTGTTTTTATGAATGACAGCTCACATAATCCACAAAGATTATGGTCTGAAGGAATGTATTAGTGACAGATTTGTATGTCCATAACGTCTGGTAGATGTGCTCGATGTCGACATTTGAATGAGGAATCGTAGCTGAGCTTCAGTGCTTCATAATATATACAATACAATAGCTATATTCCTGGTATCATTTTTGAGCCACGTATGTCAGTGGCCTATCAAGGAGGGTTGACTTATAGGAGCCGATACACGTGTTTCAATCTTGCGATCTAGTAGTCACTCGGGCAGTTACCCTTTCCCGTCTTTTGCCAATCCTGTTTGGGTGCTCCAGTCCCCACACTAAGAGTTAGAGTGTAAAACGTTTGCCGTCGCTAACTCTTAGTGTGGGGACTGGAGCACCCACACAGGATTGGCAAAAGACGGGAAAGGGTAACTGCCCGAGTGACTAGATCGCAGGATTGAAACACGTGTATCGGGCTCTATAAGTCAGTCCTCCTTGACAGACTACTGATATGTGGCTCAAAAATCATTACCAGGCATATTGAAATTTGAGCTGTGGTCTTAAAAAAACAATGGAAACGAAGGTTACAATAGCTATAGTTCCTTTCAAGACACGCAAAATGATAGCAACAGAGAATGGGCAATCTCTCTAAAAAAAATCGAGTTACTGTAAGCTCTACATTGGTTTCCAGTGTGTTAAGTCTAACCTTGCTTATTTTTTGATAGGAATCAAAACCATGTCTTGATCTTGAAGCAAATATGTTACTGTTTTTTTGTAAATACCACCAGTACACAAATATTGTGTAGAACGCTCGGCACACACTGGCTGGTTTGGACCTATCATCGCATTTGTTTATAGTTCTGAGTTGCTCCGACGTCAGCTGACCTGTTTCGATTATCAGGAGTGAAATCGAAAGTAAGTAGTAGGGCTCGTTTGGAGCAACTGTTTTTCTGCCCATGTTATTTCAGTAATATTTCTTGGATACTTGGGAATCGGTGACGAACATTAACACCATCTGTATCATGGAAGCCTTCGCATTTTTCTTTTCCATGTGAAGGATAAGAGTACTCTAAAAGTACTGGAGACCAATAGCAAAGTTTATCTTCGGAAATTTTTATCTTTACCTCAAGAGCAACGAATATCCAATGTTTTAGGTAATTAGTTTGTAATGATTGTCCAAGCGATCGCAGGTACGTTAGCTGGCTGTGTTGGCTGTCAGGCTGGTGTGGAATTGTTGGATCGGTGGGAGTAGTTTGTTTTTTCACTTTTCATTAATTACGAAGTGTCTTAAAGTGTAGAAACAGTGTTTACGAGTATTGCAAAAGCCGACTTTCATGAACCCTCGGTATTGTTAGTCAACACTAATTTTATTGAAGATTAGACTGATACCGAGAGGCAGATAGAAAAATAAACTTAATATGGCTATTGTCAACCTCTTCTTCTTCTTAGCACTTAATTGATTCGTCGTCACAGTGATTTTTTTTCACTGTGCGGATCGCAGTACTTCTAGCATTCAATTCTAATTCTTCTTCTTGAGCGGTGTAGAATACTGGTTGAACGAGTTTCCTTGCAATCTCGAGAATAGTCTTGCTGTGGCGTTCCATAGGCCGTTGTTGTTGACTACCGAAGATTGTCGGGGTGGAGCTCAACTCCACGCGCGCTGTGAGCAACATTACAACCACTCGGCCACGAAACCCCCTTCGTCTTCGTAAGACCGATAGTTCGAGTCGATCTTCCACAGCAGTTCGTTCTCGTTGTGATCTTCGTCTTTTTTGCTGCTGGAGTCGAATATTCTTTTATGAAACACCGTTCTAATAAAGTAACCCCACTCGATGATGTCCTCCTATATAAGATGCTTGTTTTGCTGACTGTTCATTGATGATAATTTGTTTCACGGTTTTCTTACAACGTGTATCATTTGTGATAAAACAATTGCCACACCGTATCTCGGCTTACTGGAGTTTACTGTAATGGACGCGTAACCTGATGCAAATCTCGTACATCTTAGGTAGACTTTCTTGATTATTCTCTTCTTATTCAACTTGATCCAATAGTTTTACAGCATCTACGATTATCAGTTCTACAGTACTCTACATATACATATAATATTTATATGCATATATATATATATATATATATATATATATATATATCAGCAGCATACAATTTAGAATTCTTGAGTACCACAGCAACATAAATTGGATTTTCGACATACAATCACTTTTGACAAACAACTGCTCATTTTATTGTTTACTGGGAAACAGTGGCGTTATTTCAACTACCGTTAGCTCTGCTGAAGTGTCCTCAGTGCTGCTTTACTGATAGGAAAAACCTTTAGTGGCTGTAAAATCTGGATTCAATAACAAAACTGAAGCATTGTGATAATAACGCGCCGCGCCTGTAGATCGACTCCGCCGTGTGCCAGGCGAGAAATCAACGTCGTATCGAGAGTGTTCGAAAAAATTTTTGAAAAATCTGAGGTTACTTCTTTCGCGTGCTAATCTACTGGAAAAAAATCGACTAGAATGACAACGAAAACTCGCAACGTGTCAATAGTTGATAAATATAGACAATAGACTCAATTCATCAGCAGATCAGCACTGAAGAAGAACAAGAGCTTTTTCTCAATTGACGTTGTGGTATAAATTTAATCCTAAGGAAAATTATTAGTGTTCATGGATGCTGAAACTGCTGCGGAAGCTAACCCTTCAGGTTTTCTTCAATCTATGCTGAGGTGTGAGCTCTAACACTCTCACAAAATCAAGGAAAGGTTAGCATCTTAACCAGTAGTGCACCTTTGAGATGCTACAGACATCAGAGATATATCAGTGTGAACTTATAACTCACATTTATCAGGAAAAACGTTTTGTGGCTGCCAGCGTAGCACGACGTCAAATTTATACATGGGCTGCACAAATAGCGCGAGCCTCCGCTATTAAAATACCTCAAATCACGACCAGTTCCGGCTGAATGACAAGACGACCACTTTATCAACTAAACAAAGCTTATTTTATGAAACTAATAATTCGCGATCATTATTTAATTTATCAGTATTCCAAGGAGTTGAGAATCACATAGATTTTCTGAAAGAGACTTCTATCTCTCTAATAGTCTCGATAGTTCTAGGTTATTTAAATTTCACTTTGTTCGATATTGAGCTTTTCACAATTGGAGTATGATAATTTTTGAAAATCTCCTGTATATGCGTAATAGCCGCAAAATCGTTAGCGACACATTAAGATATACCATGGTATCCAGTTGGGCGAGATTGCTGTTTTTCATTTACTCTAATGTTCGAATAGTGTAATGGACTTCTTAGAATTGGAACTTTGTTATGGTGAAATAAAAGCCCTTGTATCTTATGTACTAGAGAGATGAAGATCCTAACAGTCTCCATTGCAACTCGTAACATTTAAAACGGGATAGGTTATGTTGGACAGAATCTAAAAGCTTCCATTATTTCCTTATGAAATGCATCACAGCAATGTATGGGCCAATTAGAGGGCAAATTGTAAACGACGACCTTTTTGAGCACCATATTCAAAACAAGGGAATTTAACTTTCTGGATATCATGCTGCCATGTAAATAAGCGGTCATTAGTGTATTGCTGTTCGAATTCACATTTCTGAACAGCGTCTAAAGCAAAATACGAAAAATTTGGGACCGTGAAACAGTAGTAATTTTTTTCAGACAAGTGAAGAACAGTCTCAATCTCCTCACTCTGACGACATGTATATTTGTTTCTCTGGAAGGATTGCTTTTTTATTCAAAGTTATTTACTGTCAAGCTGTCAATTCCAATACGGTGTGCCATATGTGCTCGTGATTCTTGGATTAATTCTGTGGCAATAATAATGAACTAATCTTATTTCAGGGTTTACCTGAAAATTGCAGTATTATTTTTCTTTGTTAATTTGTGCAATAATTACGCTATAAGATGTAATATCTACTTCCCTCTTTTTATAATCTTCAAATCGGTGAGTGTTTCCTACTTCCGACAACGAATTTAGCTACACGATTCACTTTCTTTTACAAATTGTTGGATTACACGATTCATTTTCTCTTACAAATGGTTGAATTTTCTATACTCTTCGCATTTACATAGGTTATTCTAATATCTTTACACTAGTGTTTAAGATTATTATAAACTAATTACGAATCCGTTGGCTATTCAGGGTTCCTTATTAGCCAATATTATTCTTGGATATCTTTTACGAGGGCATTATTATTCACTGAGAGAGGTATTCTCCGTAGTTATGGTCACTGCAGGCATTGCAATCTTCACACTAGCCAGTTATGAACGAAGAAATTCTGCCTCGGCGACTACTTCAGCTGAGATGTCTACAGTTTTATCTATCCCAATATTTTTCATTGGTAGGTTGCATAGATATTATTTCATCGATCCCTTACTTTTTCTTGCATACTTCTAGGTTTCCAGTGTATGTTGTTTTCTCATTCACTTGCTTAATGATAGAACATGTGTCGGCCTTGCCTGTCATGAACAGTCGGAATTTTTTCTCCGTTCAAGCACGTTTCACTATCAGAGAATATCTTTGAAAAAAAAACCTAAATTATCAACTTTCTCAAATAGTATCAATAAATATATATCGTCCCTCACTGAACGAAAATGGTGGCTTTACTGCTATGTATGTGTTGCTGCAGAAATGCCACTGTATTTCCTGAGTAATGGTTAAATCTAGAGAACCGGCCAATAAAAAACGGATGCGGTCGAATTTTCTCTCCTTGCATGACAAACAAGAAGCGCATTGTGGGGAAAAGTAGACAATTATACTTTTTCACATGATAAACGCTTTATACTTCTAAACAGCACAAATTTCTCATTTTACCATTATAACTATACGTCCAGAAATTATGAATCATGCGAAACTCTGGAAATCACGCGATAATTGAACCTACGTTTCACCTTTGCAGGTGCGTGCTAACCTGTACACTACAGAGGCGCTCGCTCTGCTAACGTTTTCTTTTGCTCTTTCAAACACTCATTTGACATCTGTTACAGTTTTATTGTTACCATTCATATAAATTTAGTTGGTATGTTTTGCAGGAGTTGTCCCATTCATCATTACTGTCATTCAGGAGTAGCGTTACTCACCATTGCTCTTCTGCTCAGCGCTTATCTTGGTGTATGCCAAGAGGATATGTATCGAATCTATGGAAAACATGCAAAGGAGTCAATGTATATGGTGGTAAGCTTTGCTCTTTCAAAGTCTTTGAGGTTTTGGTGTCACGAATGAAATCTCATTTCTTGAACCTTAACATTGGAGAATTTCGCATCTCAACACTTTTCTTGATTCGGTTGTTGTTTATCTGAAAGATCAATTCATTGACAATATAATTACCATCATGATCAATGACTTGCAACCATTTGCTGGGCAAGGATTGGATGCCTTTCTCCCGGAAATAATGAGGCCGACAATCGGAGAAGTCGGTGAAGTCACTTTTGAGCTAATTGTGGATTTCAAATTGTGTTCTCTACCAGATGCTATTTCAAGGCATGGAAGATATGATAATTTTTTGAAGCAATACCAGGGCTATACGGTTGATATGGTGTTGTGATCCAATCCAGTTTCTCTAAAGTGTGGTGAGTTGGCGTAAATGTTATATTGAGCGTTATCAAGGAGAAGGGCGACACTGAGTAGTATCGGACGCATCTCTCACAAAGATGCAGTCAACTTCCGGAGTTGTTTTCCGTAGACGTCGACATTGATTGCCTGGTTCTTGTAGAGCGTTACCAAATCAGCATGCCCCTGCCAGTCTCGGAAAGAGGGCATAATCTTCTGAGCATGAAATTCCTTAGCTTTTGGTCGAGATGGCGGGTCTTTGCCGCGAGGCAGCTAATAGACGTGGTGCGTGTTCTTCTCTTGGTAGACTCAGGATTCATCTCCCGTGATCGACTTGAAAAAGTCTATCTTTCCGGTAGCAGCAGAAGACTTTCGCAGATGGTCACGCGTTGACTGCGGTCGTAGTTGAGGTTAATGCAATGAGGTGCTCACCGAGCCACCATTTGTGCTAGCCTATTTCATTTGAATAGCGAGCGATGGTGTCACGGCCCCACGACCAACCTACTAGAACATTCTCCAGCATACCGAATCCTTTTGGCTATAACCGCATTTAAAGTAGAAGAGAAATCGGAATAAAACAATAGGCTAAAGAAACTATGGGACAACCCAATATTTTGAGGTTGAATTAGAGCCACCAGAACCAAGTTACTTTTGTTCCTAAGTTTACTTTAAAAAAAGAAGATGGTGTAGCAGATTAATAATGAGCTGTGCCTAGTGAGTTTTGACGGATAACTCGACTATTTTTTTTGAATTTGATTTAATTATTCGCAAGATGCTTGGTTGAGCGCTTTCATCAAAAGCGTAAATGTTTTCGACAAATGTAAATGTTCTCATATCATATTATTAACTTTTCACTGATTTTGTAGCAGTAAGTCTACCATATTCAGTATATCTCATAACTGTTATTTGAGCCAACTTGTCATGTAGTCTGTAAATGGGTTATTGTTTAGCCCGATGCACGTGTTCGACATTGACAGTCTCGTCAGTCGAGCAGAACCCTTCGTCTTTCAGCCAATCCTCTGTGGGTGCTCCAGTCCCCACACTAAGAGTAAGCGAACGACGAGCGATTTACACCACACTGCTGTCAAGTGAAAATCACGGGAACAGCAGTTTTGTACACTCGAATGCTCTTGACTGTGAGTGTAGAGAACTGCAGTTCTAGTGACGTTCACTTGTGAGCAGTGTAGTGTAAATCGTTCGTCGTTCGCTTACTCTTAGTGTGGGGACTGGAGCAACCACAGAGGATTGGCTGAAAGACGAAGGGTTCTGCCCGACTAACGAGACCCTACCGTATTCAATTTTCTTGTGATCCACGAAATTCATAAGGACGGGCTCATTTTCCAACTAGTGATTGGAACTTCCACTTATTGGATCTGCTTAAAAGGAGTACGGCGAGTTCATCACTCGTTGCCCAGTTAGAATCATCGAGGCCTTAACTCTTTCCTTCTCTCAGTCGTGATACATTTGGTGGATGTTAACATTCACTGCAATGGGTTTGATTCAAAGAGTGCAAATTGACAGCAAAGTGAAGCCACGATCGAAATCACAATCTCAACTTTCCACCAGCTGGCTACTTTTATTTTTGGCGGTAAGGTGCGATATGAAGTATAACCACAAGAATGTGAGATACTTGTAAGACTCAGAATCCGATGTTTTTCGTGTCGAGGAATCGAGCCGCTCTATGCTTTTCTGCGGCAATGCGCACTCACACGACACCGTCGGGCCCTTCGCATTTTCTCTCTCAGCCCCGTTTTGATCTGTTCAGTGTTGTGAGCAAGAACTCGCAACAGATGCGATCTAAGAAGCTTGAGGTTGGCATCAAACTCCTAATCAAATTAAACCGCGATCGAATTCACAATCTTACCTTTTAAATTACTGCCCAATACTTTCAAACGGTAGAATACTATGCGAAGTGAGGGCAGAATAGCTGGCAGAGTGAACTGCGATAGTGTCACACTAACTCGCGCTGCCGTAGAAGCCTAGTGGATGTTCGAATTCGTGCCACAAATATATCAGGCTCCAAGTCTTCACCTAGCATAGCAAGTTCTTCTCAGTTGATTCAATATTGGAATCCTTTGATGAACAGCTCGTAGTTCTCAGTTTGATGTGTTCGAACTCATGCTCTTGTAGAGAATTCAATACGGAAATGTTGTTGTTTTGGGCGACCTATCTTTCTTTTGATAGACATTGACGGTATCTCTTTTTTAGCCTGGAACTGAGGTTAAATTTTACATAAAGGGCACAGTATTCGGTGCCAGAATAATAGCACTGTAGAAATGTTAAAGGGCTTTTAGATCTTGTTTGTAAGGATGCTATGACGACCAATGACGATTTCTTTCTCGATTTCTCAATTTTTTTTCTGAACAAAATGAGCTCTGGCTTCAGAAGCGCAGATTAGGATAGCTTCCGTCTTTATTTCGATCTTCTGACAGAGTTTCTTATCTCTTCAATTTGCAAACATTGTGTATAATTGATAAATCGCGAAACGAAGTAACACAAGATAGTTCTTCAACACCTTTATTTCATATGTTTTCTTTAGACCACACTCAAATTTCAGTAGATCTCTTCATTATTACCTGAGCCAACATGTCATGTTGTCTGGTAATGGACTCTTATACAGCCCGATAAACGCGTGTTTGAAAATTTCATAATAATTTCGCTTGATTTACAGTGTAAATCGTTCGTCTTCACTACCTCTTGATATGAGGACTGGAGTAGCCACAGAGGATTGGCTAAAAATGATTGAAAGACGACGGATTCTGCCCGACTGACAAGACTTTAAGGTCGAAACACGTTTAATCGGGCTGTATAAGAGCTCACTACCAGACCACATGACATGTTGGCTCAAATAATAATAAAAAGTTTCTCAAACACTTCCAAAAAAAAACCTTAAAATCATAATGTGTTTAAAAAAGTCTAAATTTCCTTCAACGACTTGCAATCTGGAATCCTCACCGGCCTGGTAGAATTATAAAACCTTGAGTGCATTAGAATGGATATTTTGGTGATTTTAGAAGAGAAAATCTATCGAACGGCAATATACCAATCTCAGCAGTTGGCACATTTAGTACCTCTGTCTATTACATTGGACAATGAATCGGTGAGAGACGAGCAAATCATGATTTTTTCGTATGTATGACACCACTAAGAAGCGCATGTGGCGCAGTGGTTAGAGGTGCCCTTCGTCGCACACGAGGTCAATGGTTCGATCTCGCGCTCATGGTTCACCAAGTCATTCATCCCTCCGGGGTCGGTAAATTGGTACCAGGCAGGTCTCGGACTTGTCTGGGAGGATAAGCAGCACTGACTTGGTTCAGCGGGAGGCCACCGCTAGTCATTGTAAAGGCCAGATATGCATTCAATCACCTCAAACGAAGTTAAAAATTGAAGTCGAATGCATGGCGCATCCCTCAGGGATTGATCAACGCCGAGAGCTTTTTTTTTTATGACACAACTGGGAGCGTCGCAAAATCGTGATGAGAATTATTTGTGACAGAATGACATTTAGCAGAGGCGGATCTCTCCAAGCAGATAACAGAATTCTCATGTACTTTAGTCAAACTGACTAGTTTAGTCAAGACCAAAATGTAGTAATCACGGTATCTCGCTGCAAAGTTATCTACTATGACGACGTTCAATTAGAGATTCTATAATTTTAAGTAATTGAGGTTCAGTTTTTGACATTCTTATCACACCGACTAGCATTTCCATGTTTTGGTTCTTACGTTCTGATAAATGCCTATACCACTTTTAAGCATTTTCTGTCGATTCCCGGATTTGCACTCGTTGGCAGTGACATCATAGAAGCTTTCCATGCGGCTGTTAACACTCCACCGATCAGCCTGCTGGGCTACGACTTACTTTTACCGTCTGCGTGGTGCTCTATATTTGGAATTTGTATCTTGCAGTATGTTTTATTTTTCTATATGGGCCTGCTTCTACTGATTTTGTTCTCTGCTCAAAGATTTTTACGTTAGATAAATAATTGACTGCGCACATCTGAACGAAGATAAATGATCAGATCAAGGTCTTCAAATGTAGCTAAGGAATTACAATCGAAGCGCTTTGTGATGCTTTGAAACATCTTTATGCTAGTTTAGTTCACTATAGAATGTTCGTCTTGGGATTCCCAACGAGGATTTTTTCACCATGGTGCAGTGCGGACCTCTAACCTATTAGGTTTTCAACTAACTTCCAACCTTGATCCAAAAATTCCAAAAATTTTTTTTCCAAGTAACAAGTATTAAATAACATCAAATTGAAGTATTTTCCGTCTGCTTGGATGCAATTCTGCTAAGTCTCCAGGGAATAATCCCGCGCTCATGAAACTCATTATTCTTCGATGCAAACCAACCAGTCAATTCTCGACGCAAATGATTGATGTCTCGAAACTTCTTCTTGTCCAACCAGTGCTCCAATACTCTGAAGAGATAGAAGTCGGACGGCGACAGATCTGGCGAATACGGCGCATGATCCAAGTGCTCCCAGCCCAAATCGGTCAACTTCTTCCTTGTTTTCTTGGCAACGTGTGGCTTTGCATTGTCTTGAAGCAAAATGACTTGCCGACGGCGGTGACGTGGAATTGCTTGATTGCAACGGTACCAGTTGCTGACAATATCGCTCAGAATTGATGGTCTGACAGAGCTTGCAACAAGTCCCAATGAATCGGTCCACTTCGGTCCCAGAAAATGATCAACATGTGTTTTTGGCGCAAATCAATTTGGTCTCGATGTTGGTGTTCCTTGCTGACCTGGTGACAACCGTGTACTTATAAGTTAGGTACGTCCTCTGACGTTTACTTGACAGCTTAGTCTCTCGCCTATCTAATGTCCCTTCTTCTATTTGCCTGTGTGTGTCAGTCGTCTCCTGTTTTGATGGCACGTGTGCCTTTTTTTTCTCGTGTATTCTTCGGTCTCACT
>JAHQIW010007226.1:0-28521 GCA_019055375.1 Parelaphostrongylus tenuis
AGTCTGTAATTGTAAGTTTCATATCTAAAGAATTAACACTGTTTGAGCGAAAGAAAAGACTTTTTATCCGCTTGCATTAACCGACAGGCCAAGTTTTGCACTTCACTATCAATCTAATCTAGTATTTATTCCAACATACATCGCATTTTCGATTGTCACTAGAGCCCTCCTATTATCCAAAATTAACCAACCCTGTTGTCAAAGTTTTTCTTTCTGCTATTTTCAATCAGACTTGGCCATTACAAGTACGTACGACTTTATAACGGGTTTACAACTAGTCTATAGTACACATAATCTGCAATCCTTTGCTGTGCGTGTTCCAGTAGACCTTTATGGTCGTCGAAACCAGAAAAGAGTGATACTGACGATTTACGCATGGAAGGTCTTGAACGTTCCAAAGAGTCAGTAGTTTTCCAACCGGCTTTTTGATATCTCGGACGGATATACGAGACATTCCTGTTCATTATCTCATCATTATTGGCTATTTCGATAATAAAGATCGTTTGGTGTAACAGATCGGATCAACGAGTTAAACCTTAGATCTTGTGAATTGGCCCTCCCCGTCTGTCACATATACAACGTCGCTGAATTCATAATTTAGTACTACACTGAGGTATCAAGAAGTGTTTGGTATTACAATGAGGTACCAAGAAGTATATTCGTATAATCCAGCTTTCGATGATTGGAATAATCCGGTAACAAATATTGAAATTTCTCCAAGTTTCCCTCTGGAACGATCCAGTTCATTCCATTTTACAAAGATAAATAAGCTCTGAAATATTTTTGTTCGAAGCTTCGGCTAATTATTTTTTATTGATTTGATTAACAGTACTTAGTACTCTGTGGGCAAAACGATTTTAATGATAACTGCTCCATGTTTCAGTAGAAGTTGATTAACATATTTCAATACTCTACATCTGCGAGGATAGCACCAGTGATTTCATACATGGGTGGGCCATCGCTGGTCATTGTTAAGGACATAAATGCATTCAATCACCTCAACAAAGCTAGATGAAGGCGAAAATGTGGCGCACCCCTTATGAATAGATCAACACCAGGAACTTTCATAGCATTCATTGATTGTGAACCAGACATCTCAGACTGAAAATCTCAGCGATTTTCAGGACAACGAGGATCTGTCTGCAATGTTATCGTGGTTCATCTGTTCTCTTCAATGTAAGATGCCAAATTTGCATATGATGTGCTTGGCATATATCGCCAACATTCATGCTGCACAGTATCTCCAACAGTACACTAGCGAATCCTTGGTACGGTTCACATGAATCAAGCAAAACACTCGAATTTCAGAAAATCTCAAACATGTCATGCTTATACCAATCTACACATATCATACTATCAAAGTACCTTCATAGCTTCATTTCGTTTCGAGTGTTTCTTTAGACCACGTTCAATTTTCGATATGCCTGACAGTTACTTTGAACTATCCATGTGGTGTGTTAGGGGCACTTATAACACTGCACTACACGTGTTCCGTATTTTCAGCCTCGTCAGTTGTACAGTACATTTCGTTTGAGCCACTCCCTCTCTGGGGAGAACCCGCTTACACAAAGAAGTCGCCGACGTACGTTTTATACGCGCCGGCAGTGTTGTACACTCGATTGCTCTTAGCTGGCATTTGTGAATTATCATATTGTTCGTTTCAAGTATTTCTTAAGACCACGCTCAGATTTCTGATAGTTATGCATGGTTCAAAATTAACTATTAAGAATACTGAATTTTGAGCTTTGTTAAGAAGACACTCGAAACGATTGGTATGATATTTCACGATTACCAGCCAAGAGCAGTCGAGTATACAGCACTGCCCAGTTGATGACTTTTAACACTTATTGGCGCGTGTAAAACGTTCATCGACTATTCTTTCATGTAAGAGGGTTCTTTCCCGGAGAGAATTGGTTCAGTCGAAAGGCACCGTGCAACTGACGAGGCTGGAAGGCCGAAACACCTGCAATGCACTGTATGAGTGCCTATAACAGACTACATGCATGACTCAAAAATAACTGTCAGGCATCTAGTTCATCATCAAGAAAGAACCGTAATTGAAATCTTTGGTTTCTCTATCAAAATACTGCGAGTTTGCATCCAAATTGTCGATTATATCTCTTAGCGATAGAATGTTCTGAAGATCGAGTTTAGATGCAAAGACTACAAATCCATTAAGGTGAACCCAGGGTGAAAACGAGTGCGCCCTTACCTTAGGAAACCCATTCACGAGGAAATACAATCCTAATTCCATTGTATTTCTGGCACAAACACGAACCCTCGTGGTTCGCCGTGACATAGCTTTTAAGTATGGCAGCGATACAAAGAATGTTCACTGATTTATGTTTATGGAGAAAAATTATTTCACTAGAACATCAGCAACGCTTGTATCGTTATTAGTCCCATAAATCACCAAGTGACTGCGCTATAATGGTCGTCAATGAAAACTCTCCTCATTTCTAGAGCAAACTAAAAACTATCCGATTATCTTCGTTTAGTTGCTCCAGTAACTGCCACACATTTTGTGTGAGATCCCTTGCTTATACGCTTCTGGTGAGAAATCGACTATTGATGAGTAATCAGGTATTTTAGACCAGACACAACCGTTGCTACGTTAGAGGTGTCCCGAACAGCAAAAATGTGTAGTATACTGCCTGGTTGCTCAGCTAAGAGGCTATTGTTTGGTATGTCACTATGGCCGTGTTTTTGAACACACAGAAGGTGCCCATGAGTTTCATTTACCTTCCCCTTAGACTGCGTACACCGCCCCTCTTACTTCACATTTGATAGATTGACGACGAAACTCCTTCTAGAAATACCTCTCATTTTCCAATTGTCACTTTTAGTTCACTGTCTTCTCGTGAAGTTCGTATAATTGATGAGCTATACGAAATATAGATATTTTCGCTGTGATTATTCTGTTCTTTTTACGAGGCACGTTATAAATAATCAGTTGGCGAATTATTGACAGAACATTCTATCCTAAGTCAATGGGGTTTTATATCAACATTTTCTAGGTCATGAAAATAACTGCAAAAAATTTAGGAGAACATCTGCCTTTATAAGGAAATCACTTCAAAATAGCGCGAAAAGAATGGATCAGGCATTTTTTCCAAAGTGCGATAAAATTCTCTACTGCAACCATACGACTCCTCAATGATCAAATAACGCAGAAGAGACATCCTTATTCACAGTTAGGAAAGAAACCTCAATTAAGTGTGGAAATAATGCGCTAATCGCTCAATTTCAGGTAGTCTCGTCATCGACTGCCGATCCAGAAATGGCCGAGAAGCTCAACAGACGTCAGGGAATCCTGCAATCGACACAACACGTTCGTTTTCATTACCTGTTTGTGAATTCCTCTATGATCATCTCGTCTTCAGTCGACTACTTATTTTAGCAACGTATAATCAGAATCATACGCTGCAACAGTAAGGTTCGTCCTGTGATTAGAATCGAAGCAAGCTCCTAAACGGGAGCGTTTCACTACGCAAATCAACGTCAAATACAACATCTTCGATTTCAATAAAACTTTATAATCATACCTCAAAGAGGACCAAGTCAATTGTCCCAGTTTACGCGTTTAGGATCCTCTTGACTACGATGTTCAGAGTACAATCCAATGTAGTTGTCGGAAATCATTTCAAAAAATTATCACTTCAAAATTCCATTGAAATGCGAAACCAGCTTAGACGACTCGATGTTTTGAATATGACAATAGTAGTAGGATAGTTCTATGGCTGACGTTTCGGTGACTTCGCCCATTCCACAGCCTACACGTGCGATGTTTTAGACTTATTCGTATGATTCAGTGGATTACCGATGCCTTCTACGCCGCCAGGTGAGGTCACATAAACACAGTAGTGGACAAATTCGCCTATTTTTTCAAGATTTTTAACGTTCAGATCAAAATGCTCAAAGAGTTTTGCGCTGATGTTTCAACTCATACACGAAGATCCTGACAGTCACGTCAAAATCATTACTATTGTGCTTGCGTGCCCCATGCCAACGTAGAGTAGTGCACTGATGAATTTTCAATTATTCTCTATCCGTCTCACCAATCTATTCGTCCTCAAATGTCATCATATACAACGAATATCAAACGCTACTAAAATCTGCAATTCCATGTGAGATAAAGCTATACGTATGGTTGCTTAACAAATCCTGCCTTCCGTCATTTTATTTGGTCAATTCGAAAGCAGTGGCGAACTCAATCAGTGAAGTCTGAGTCACGCTGACCAGGCTCAAACATATCCTTATCAATCAAGATGGAAACCATTACTATTAACACATTTTTGTCAACGAGAAATAAGTTTGCTTATTCCTGTAGCATAAACACTGGCGTCTCGGGATCTGAAAAATTCTTAAATGTTTTTTCGGCACTTGTCCGTTATGAAGGCAATAATTAAAAAACCGATCTCATTCGCTGGACAATAACTTTTCATAGGAGTATAAAATAAACATTTGCAAGCTTAGACTTCGGGGTAGAGCTCAAAGTGGCCGGTTTTCGAAAAGCCTTTTTCTTTACGTTGTTACAGAAAGAAATTCATTCCGTTTTAGACGAGCGTACTTTTCGCCTGCCACAGGTCTTTCTTTGGACTATCACTAATCATTCGATGACGTAATGGTTGCTAATGCCAATGCTGTGCTTAGATCCTCAAAAGACCTCACTCTGCAATGCAACATGGAGAAAAAGTTGGATTCGCCTACGCGATCAAAGGCTTCATTGGCCAATTTACGTATCGTTGGGTGAGGCGGCTACGTCAATGCTGGCGCAATACTTCTCTGCACTTTCAGATACCCGAAAGTCGATGATCGTCGCGTCAGCGCATGTGCCGCCTTAGCCAACGACACGTGAGTTGGCCAAAGACTCTTGCTCCCGTAAGTAAATAGAATTTATTTTTCCTTCTGCATCGCAGAGAAACCGTCTCTGGATAAAGTGAGCATAGCGTTGGAATTAGCAAGCATTATGCTGTAGAGCGATTACTAGTAGTCCAATGAAGAAGCCCTGTCCGGCGAGAAATATGAGTGCGTGAACAGAAGTTTTGTGTGAATCCTACAGCTTTATAATAGGATCTCTTCAATAACTAGCTGCGTAGGGCTCTAGCCATATCTAAGCTACGAATAACTACTAACACTCCCATGAAAAAATCCTGTCCAGCGAATAAGACCGTTTTTCATTTGTCGCTTCATAATGGACGAGAACCACTTTTTTCTTCACTGTGATGGTTTTTGAGGCGATATCCCGGCAAGAAGTTTCGAGGTGCTTGAAGAAGTCATAGTCGGTGAGCACAACATCTGACGAATATGGAGGATGAAAAGAAAACTTTGCAACTTAATTTGTTGAGGTGTCGAAGCATTCGTTAAACGACGAGTGACTGCGTATTGTAATGGAGAAGGATTGCGCCCTTATTGATCAACAGTTGCCGCCTGCAGGCGTAGCAGTTTTTGGTGCATCTCATCGAAATGTTGAGTATACTCGATGTAATGGTTTTTCCGGGATTCGACTGCTGTAGCATATCAGCTAGGCAGGAGGCCTACACAGTGACGCTGGCCGTTTTTTGCTGCAATTTTCGCTTTGGAAAGTGCTTCGAAGCTTCTTGGCCCAACCACTGATCGTCGTCGTACAGTATCACTTTTCCTCCACATCGCAGTCCAATCAAGAAATGCTACGCAGTTCTTTAGTTGATCAGGAGAAGACGACACTTCAGAGCGGCGATTTTCTGATTTTCGCTGAGATCATTAGGCATACCAATATTGAGCTTTTTCGCTATACCATTTTATTTCAAATGGTGAGCGGCCGTATGTTGATCCGCGTTGAGTACTGCTACAGCATCTCCTGTGTTTTTAGAGGCTAGCTTTGGCGATTGTCTTAAATAACATTGTCAACTTCCCATGGCTGGCCACTACGTTCCTCACTTTCGAGGCTCCTATATCCTTTACGAGACTTTTTGAACCACCACTGCGCTGCGTGCTCGTTAGCAGTTTCTGTGCCAAATGTGCTGTTGATGTTACGACTTTTCTCTGCTGCTCCGGCCCATTTTCAACTCGCGTTCCATAACCGCAATTCGTCTTGCACCAACCAACACTTTTTCCATAGTCTAAATAAATGTGTAATAAACAGCAAGTAATAGGCTGCTATCGTCATTTGCTATCGTCAGTATCAACATGAATACTGAAAATTGGGTCTTGTAGCACATGAGGCAGATACGATCACAGGCTTTCCACGATATGTGTATGATCAAATGCCTATTGACAGTACTGCATTACACCACGCCAGCGGACAGGCACCGCGGTCAAGTGGTTATGATTCTCGTCGCGGCGCGCGGGAGCCGAGCTCCATCCCCGACATCTATCCGGCAGTCAACAACAACCCAGTATGGAACACCACAGCCACGCTATACACAGGATTGCAAGAAGACTCGCTCAACCAGTTTTCTACGCCGTTCAAGAAGAAGACGAAGAACGAATTAAATACTGGAAGTACCGAGATCCCCATAGTGAAATAAACACTGTGCTAACTTACGAAATAAAACGCTAATTACACCATTAGCGACAAGACATAAAACAAAAAGTGCGCCTTAGAAAGACTGATAACGTAACCACATTTATTTGAAAATTCATTCCACTATCTAATTTTAAATTTCAATCAACACAAACCGCAATTACTTTTGCACCAAGCTATTCTCACTGAAATTGAGAGCTTTTAGCGTTTATTGCCCTACAAGAGAGGGAATTTCGGAAACCGATCAGACATCCAGACTCTCGTCATTCGTGGCGGAAAAACTGCGTCACGAAATGTCGACGTTAGCATTCGGTGTCAGTTATTAACTAAACTGCTATGTATGTTCCTATCACTTCTAACATTTAGCGATTATCTATCAGTTGAATTCGTGTGGCCAGTAATAATTCTTTTTTTTGGAATTATTTGAATGTTTATTACGTGTTTCTAGAAAACGTCGATTTAATGGATTAGTAATAATTCAGTTGTAGCGTCAGCTATCGCTGCTCGTTCCACTGTTATCGGTCCATTTTGTAATAATACAAGTTTATCTCTAGGAAGTATCCCATTCTGTTGGACGGATTCTTTACTGGACAATTAGCCTTGTCAGGCAGAAAACACTCTTATCTTGCCGTCAAAGTCCCTTATTTTGCTTGAATCTACTTCATTATATAATTTTGATGATTGAGCTCATACTACGAGGTATGAAATAGTTATAATACACAGAGGATTGGCTAAAAAACGAAGGGTTCTCTTATACTTACGAGACTGTCATGGTTGAAACACGTGTATCAGGTTGTACAAGAGCCCATCTAACAGACCACATGACATGTTGGCTCAAATGATTATTATGAGATTAAAGGATAAAAGGATAAAACTCTCGGCGTTGATCAACACCTGAGGGATGCGCCATGCATTCGTCTTCAACTTTTAACTTTGTTTGAGGTGATTGAATGCACATCTGGCCTTTACAATGACTCGTGGTGGCTTCCCGCTAAACCGAGGCAGTGCTGCTTATACTCCCAGACAAGCCTAAGACCAGCCTGGTAGCAATTTACTGACTCCTGTGTGCGACGCAGAGCACCTCTAACCACTGCGTCACATGCGCTCCTATTCATGAGATTTATCAAATAAATACACTCGAGACACCCCAGACGAATGATAAAAGCTAAAAAGGATAAAGCTCTCGGCGTTGATCAACACCTGAGGGATGCGCCATGCATTCGTCTTCAACTTTTAACTTTGTTTGAGGTGATTGAACGCACATCTGGCCTTTACAATGACTCGCGGTGGCCTCCCGCTGAACCGAGTCAGTGCTGGCTTATCCTCCCAGACAAGCCTGAGACCTGTCTGGTACCAATCTACCGACCCGGAGGGATGGATGGCTTGGTGAGCCATGAGCGCGAAATCGATCCAGTGACCTCGTGTGCGACGCAGGGCACCTCTAACCACTGCGCCACATGCGCTCTTAGACGAATGATATGATATATTAAATATACCACCCAAAAGCAATCAAGTGTACAACACTCTGTGTTCGGTGTTAATTTCACGTGGACATAGAGTGCAGAACGTTCGTCGTCATTAAGTCTTAGTGTAAGCCACACAAGATCCCAATCCAGCAAATGATTCCGGATTTTTTTGCTATTTCATCGTTGTAACCCATCCACACGTTTACTTATGACCCAGTATTAAGGCAACGATGGGAACATTGCTTTGATTTATAAATGAATAAAAGTTATTCTTAAATTTCTTCTATTAATAAATTTCTCATTTACTTTTTATCAGAATCCTGAAGTCAGAATCATTTTAGTGTTCCACCTCTAAGCAACTTATTGCATTCCTCTGACTGTTCCTAGCCAAATGATTCATTAGTCTATTATCCAATGTAATTTCAAATAAATATAGGTTAAACATACATGCTTATCTTAAACGCACCACAAATAAATTTCAGTTTCCACCGAAAGTGGCGGATGCCGAAAGGAAATGTGATCCAAATGGACCAGCAGCCAATATTCGAAGCGCTCTATTAAATACATTTTGCCACATCGACCTCGACCACTTTGCCATGATTATGTTGTGGTCTACACAGACGTCTCATCTTTTCAAAATAAGCACATACAAAAAAAGAGGGCAGCTCAAACCGAGAGAGTTCTGCAATTGACAAATGGGCGCTGGGAACAGATTCTACGTTTATGCCTGTCATGCACATCTGCCCTTGCTTCAGAGTGCTAATTTCTGTCACTGTGTTGCCGACGACGATGCAGTTTTCTGGTTTCATATCCTCGACTGAAAGAAACTATCACCTGTATCACCTGTCGTCCCGTTGCTTGTCGAGTGATTCGAGGGGGTACCAGCAACACTCCCATTTTTTCTCTATCGCGTGCAAGAGTAGCCCAGTGGTCCTCCTCGCTCTGGGGATTAGCTAAGCAAATATGCAAATCTAATGACAGTGGTAATCGACGTAGTGTGTAGTGAAGGCGAAGGTTCCACTCATTTCTTGAATTAGACAAATTTCCTTACTCAAAACGCGATAAGTTCTGTTTTGTCTTTTCGCAAACGACAAATCGAAATCAACGTCGTCACTGCTTTGAGTTGCACAGTGACACACTTGTACAGTGAATGATGCTGAACAAGTGTTTACGCGTTATAGCAGTTTCTCGTCAAACAGTTGCGTGTTGAAAGAGTTCCGTGTTGTAGCAGTTCCTGTCGTTTTTTTGATTGCTAAGCGTAAAACAGTAGGGCTGCTCCTGTCGTTTTACTGATGCTAAGCGTAAAACAGTAGGCTGGTACCAACAATTTCAACCAGTATACTTGTAGAACTATTTTATCAAGGGCCATGTGAATAAAAGTGTTTCCACAACGCTACGTCCACATCGCTATGTAGCGCCATTTAGCTGCTTTGATATCACAGCTATTTCATTGCGATTTGATCAAGAATTTCTTCACTTAGCAGCAGTTCGGTTTTCAACTCCTAGTGCATAATGAATGAAAGCTAAAGTCAACAGATGGGAGAAAATTAGCCAATTCTTGTACTCAAAGCACCTAAGAAAGTGATTATGAATCAAATGATGGACATTCATGTTTTCTAATCACCGCGTAGTAAATGTTCCTCCAACTACTTGACACGGCGACTGATGTGGCAAGATTTGGTTCGGTTGATGTGCTGATAAAAAAGGCTATTTTGTTTAGAAACGCTACAACTAAACCGAGAGCACTGGTTTATTTGAACCGTTGCCCACAACAACAAGCTACGGATAGTCGCGTCGGATGCCGCACTCAGCAGTAGTTCGTATCGCCGCTCGGTGGAAATGTAAATAGGGGTTTTCAATAGGCTCAATTTCAAGGTTTAAGGACGATATTCAATGGGTCAAATTAGAATTTCAAGGAGGCAATGAACTGTCACAAGAAATATCACCTATCTCAAGCCTCCTTTATGGAAGGTTGCACTTTTGACAGAAAGAAATTGAGGCCACCAAGTTCAAAAACCAAATCCATAGCCACTATAAACTAGGATCTGATTCAATCTTCAGGCATCCTTTGAGGATATCGCATTATCGAAGACAATGAATAACACAACCGTTTTTTTTTCAACGTTTTATGTAAGCGCATGAAAGCTACGAGCCCGAAGTTCACAAAGGAGCATCTGTCTTCATAAACACAAATGTTATGGCCCTAACATGGAATGGTAAAACCGGTTGTCGAGATCACTTCACTTGCAAAGCACTGGAAGAAGTCACAACAGCAGATGTCAAGAGGAGAGAACAGCAGTAATAATTATATTAGTACAGGATGGATGGAGTGCTCAATATGCTCATCGAAGCTTCGTTAGTTGCGAGATCAAAATTATTGCCCTGAGATATTGGATCCAAACAGTGACGTCTTCCATAAAGGCAGTGGTGAAGGTCACCCACGACAACAAGTAAATCTCTTAAATAGGCACATCCTCTTTCCATCCACCATATGAAGGTAAGGATAATGGATATGACGTTCCACATGCTTGCCCTTATAAAACTCCGCATTTTATTTCATGGTGATGAGTTGAACAAAACCTGTCTTGAATCGTATGAGATTCGAACAGCTCAAGAAACTGTTGCCAACATTGCTCGGCACATTATCACCGTCTTTCGAGCGACGCTTCTTGGAATCTATGATTTTGAGGGCATACCATTGGAAAAGCTATAGAAGAAAGATATGCTGCTCAGCGAATTCGTTGAGGGAGGAGGACCCTACTGTCCTACTCTTGCACGCGATAGGGAAAAATGGAAGTGTCGCTGGTACCCGCTCGAGTCACTCAACAATCAACGGGACGACAGGTCATATAGGTGATGCCATTGAGAAGTATTGTGCAGAAAGTTACGTTTGCCGCACTAGCAACATTCCCTTCAATTTCTGTTTCCAGTCGTCTACAAACTTCACATTTAATTCATTCAACATGATTAAAAGACTCGCCCTAGAGAAAACGTGTGTGCGGAAGTTTTGGAAAAGAGACAGCGTTATAGAGCACGTCACCATAACAAGACCCATAAAAGCAATATGGAAAGACTACAGACCGTCTCTCTCACAATCAGCTGCTTGAGGAGTGTACTCGATTCAGTCAGAACAGAATCGTCTGTGAAAGCCTTAAACAGCCTCGGGTCTCTTATTAGTGTGAATATAAAAGTGTATCGAAATCTAGAACAAGATATTATTATCCTGCAGCGATACTGGCACCTACGTAGAGAAAAAGTGCTAGACGGTGTGAGACAGTCTTGCAAAAATTATTCACGAATATGATTCCAAAAAAAAGGAATGTTTCAAGCCCAAACGAGGTTGGTACGCCAGGACCATACACCGGTGTTTCGGAGGTTTCGGCCTCCTCGTCACTGACCTCCGCCCCACATTAAACCCTGCATTGTAGCAAAGAGGGAGGCTTATGTGGTGATGGCCCAAAAAAATATTCACGAATATATAAACTTCCAAGACCGACTATCAGTTACTTTCTATTGCCTCGGCGCGCAAAGTCCTTAAAGCGTTTTAAATTCCTTCCAAAATCCCGATATGCGTATAGATGAGTGCCTCCTAATCGCGCATGATTTCGCGCCATGTCAGTTTTGATTGGATCGATTTTACGGATCTGAGCCAGGCACACACCTCGTCCATGGAAGACTTAGTGCGGCTGGTCTACATATTTTGTGGATAACATAACAAGAAAACTTCGAGTCGAATCTAGCTGATTATTTTAAGTTTAAAGGTGTTTGAATGTTTTTTTTCTCTTTTCTTTCTTTCTAATTTGGTTATGGAAGTGTTTGATTAAGTTGATGCAGGTCAGTTAGACTGTTCCAGGCTCTGAGGAAAGCAACACTGCTTAAACGTTAGCCACCGATGTGATTTCTAATTTGTACTATTTTGTACAAAATAAAAGTGTATTGATGACCTCGTGTTTGCTGAAGCAAAGATAATCACGGATTATAAAAACTCTGTAATTAGCCGATTGTACAACATTTTATAATGATAGAACTAGGTGTCCAAAATTCTGACTGATATGCAAAACTCGGAACTTTAGTCGGATATTGAACCAGCAATTTACTCATATCAGAGGCAGACTAACTACTGCTTTACCAAAGCCATTGCTGTTCTTGCACTAGTTCTAATAAGAACACAACTCTTGTGCGCAAAATAATAGATGGAAAACTGGCCGATTTTGCTCGTTTATTTGAGATACAAGACAAGTAAGCAAAGTAATATAAAAGAGGAGTTTCGTTGCTTTATCTATGCTAGGTTTTTCAGGGCAAGTAAAGTAGGAAGAAGTTTAGACAGTACGGCATACCACTTCAACATTGCTACGTTCTTCATCGATACTGCCGCTGTATTATAGCTGAAAGAGAAAATGGTTTCCAAGACTACAAACGCTTCGAGTTGAGTTCTACTTCGTATATTCTATTTTCGGTCTTAATTCCACAAGAAATGGAAGAGGAGTTTTATTGTGATTATGAATAAGGCTCTATCACACTGGCTTCCAATAATCCAATGCGCAAACTCCAATAAGCATTGACTGACCTTGGCTGAGCAGCAGGAGCTCTCCATTTTATGGTAATGTCGACATGAACCCTCTGTGGTCGAGGGGGTCGTCAATGATGCAGACTTTTCCTTTAGGCCAGATTCAGTTGAATATTCTCCTGTTGAATCTTGCACTCCCTCCTCTTCAACGGGAATCCCGAATGTTAGTGCTGTTGGAGAATCCCCGTCGCTGGAGTCTGAGCTTATGATATCAACACAGCATAATCAACTCTAGTAAAATCTTTTCAATGGCAATTAGCATTTGGAGCAAGTGACAATCTGCCATTATTGCTTATAACTTTTATCTAGTTTTGCATAAAAATGAGAAAATGTAAGTTGTTCAATTAGCAAATCAGTCGAACGCACATAGAGTAGATCACCCAGCGGCATTGGCTCGACACTTAGAACTGTCACCAGATAAGCCTTACGATAAGTTCTAAGCGAAATCAGCTGCGCTCTAAGTGCTTATATAAATCTATTGGTAGTTAAAAAAGCAGTAATAATTATAATTCCTTCTACAGGTTGCTTCCTCATAGATGATAGCGACGCTCTGCGTGCTCTGCTGAGATGCAGTCGCTGTCAGCAATAATTCCAGTGAAAACACTACTAGTATATGATTATGTCTGTAGTCAGTATTGACCTTATCGCCACTTGAGCAACGCATCTCAAATCAACTGCTGATTAGCATTCCTTCCTAGAAGGCCCGTGTGGATATGACGATATCCTATAATTATTATCTGAGCCAGAATGTGATGTGGCTGTTAGTGGGCTTGCACAGCCCGATACACGTGTTTCGACCTTACAGTCTCGTCAGTCGGTCAGAATCCTTCATCTTTAGTCTTCAGCCAATCCTCTCGGGAGCGTGGCGACGAACAATTTACACTGCACTGCCGTCAAATGAAAAATCACAAAATCGGCAATTTCGACACTCGATTGCTCTGGGCTGGTATTTTTGTAATATTATACGTTTGTTTCGAGTGTCTTATTAAGACCACGTTTAAATTGAATTACCTCATAATTATTATCTGAGCCAACATGTCATGTGTCTGCTAATGGATATAAAGATACTTATGATAGAGAAGAATACATTTGCGCTGGTAATAGTCATTTGATAGGTAGATGAGGAGCGAAAAATGGAAATTTAAGAGGTGGTGGTGGGAATTTTTTTAAGCTTATGATCGAGGTAATTTTGAAATTTCACTTCGTTTCTTACCCAATATGTGGAGTACTGTGCAAAAAACGTTTGCGTCAGCCGGGATTCGAACCCAGATCTCACTCTTTCCGGAAGCGTATGCTAACCGTTGCACGGTTGGCTGTTGGCAGACGACGCGTTATAGCGTAAATAAGAGTGCTGCGCAAAAAGAGTGCAACGGTTAGCATACGCTCCCGGAAAGAGTGAGATCTGGGTTCGATCCCGGCTGACGCAAACGTTTTTGCACAGCACTCCACATATTGGGTATACTAATAACATCATACCACTGCAAGTGGCAGTCCAAAATATAATTATCACTTCGTTCTCAGTTCTTTCAAGACTATATGGTGAAAGAAAGAAAGTTTCTGTTCTTTTTAATTTTAGCAAGATGCTCTTGCACATTTATTTTAGAGCCAAACTGGAAATCTCAATCGCCTTCGATTTTGTGAACTTCTCAATTTCCAAATCTCAAAGGTTTTCCTAAATGTTTCCTTCATTAAGTGAATGTTACTTACAATACCTTTCGACCGACTACGATTGAGACCTCCTTAAAAATTCAATATAGGCTAATGAAATATTTTGAGCCTTCCAAGAGCTCTGGTATGGCATCTTGAGTGGTATACGTGCGTTTTGGCATTTGCGTTCGCTACTACTATTAGCAAGTCGACGTTAGAGATGTAACAAACTGGCTATAATAAAAAATCACTATGGTGTAGCGGTCTAGACTGATTTTCAGTCGTTTGAGATCTCAGAGATAGCCACCTGAAAGGTATTGTCATATGTTTTGTTAACAGCCGTAGGCCATCGACTGAAAATTAGTTTAGAGCGCAACATCAAGTGATCTTTTCACGTAGTTTAGACTGATACATCTCGACACCGACTGCTACTAGTAGTAGGGGTGGGCCGTATTACTGATGAGGCGTGCGAGAACGCCGTAACATACGTATAATTCTCGTAATGCCATCTCATGAAAGGCTCAAAACATTCTATCATACACTATTGCTTACAAATTGCTGTAAATGCACGCCACGCTGACGTTGACTGTTCCATTGGATTCTGGACACTTGGATACACCGCAACCAACGCTTTGGATATTCGATCATTGAATCTGTTCAGGTGAATATTTTTCTTATGGCTCAAAGGTATTATAAACAAAAGTACCTTAAGACGTTCTTCATCATTTTTCTCCCAAGATTGGATCGTTTGATACACTATTGCAATGTAACTCATATTATTGGGCCCTTGATCCAATTTAGAACTGAAATTGTTGAGGTCGAACCGTACAATTTGATTGTACTTTGAATTTACTAGTAATAATGCGAGATGTTATTGATACTGATCGAAGCTTGCTGTAGTTCTCTTCGGAGATTTCCGGAGGAGTTAGTGGACATCCCAGTACTGCATTAACTGCTATCTTTTCCAGTTTACAGCCGTATATCTAAATGACTTTTCTGAGATGCTCTTTTTTCTAAATTATTGCTTTTATTGTGTATTCCATCACATCAAAGATTCTGCCCTGTGTGCACTCCGCCGACTAAGATCAGTTAAAAAATTTGGTGAAGTGAGAGGATCTGTGAAGTAGAATGCAGCTATTAGAGCGTTTCAAAACACACTAAGCAATCCTGTAATTCGTTACCAATTACATTCTTTCCTTCCCGAAAGTTGATCCTCCTACTTCCTGATCAAATATATTACTTTAATGTCTCAGAGCTCGGAAACTAAAGATTTTGTTTACCGAAGTTGTACATGATGACTGTAATTAGTAGGCAGGGGTCAAGTAACAAATGATTCTAGAGGTGCATTTGCATGACGACTGTGGCAGAGATGACAAGACACATAGAAATGCAATTGTTTGGGTTAGAGAATACTAATAAGTGTGGTAAGGATGTAGCATGTTTTTGAGCTGTTAGGTCTAGTGCTATACAGGCTCCTGTTTCGTCCAAATGGAACTCATCAATGACACTCTCCTTCTATCTATTGCATGGCGTCGATTTCTCTATAGATTATTATTCATTCTCAGGTGATCAGATGAACCAAGGGAGAGCGCTACTGATGAATCGCAATAAGACGAAACAGGTACCTAAATATCACTAGACCTAACAGCTAAAATCATGTTACTTCCTTATCAGATTATATCATTTCCAGCGAGTCTATAAAAAGCGGTCGATAGAAGAGGATTAATACATTGTAATAACTAATAAGTGCATCGAAGAAAGCCTTACCAACAACGGGACTCCAGCAAGCTTGCGAATATCTAAGAACTGATGCACCACAGCTGATTGAAAGGGTAGACCTTCTACGCTTACGCAATCTTGATTGCCTTCGTTCACTAAAGCCTTCAAAACTCAATTTAGTGCTTCTTTGTCAATAACACCACATAAAATACCTTCACCATCAGTGACAGCAAAACCACCATTATGCAATTGGTGCACAGCATGTTGTGTGGTGATTCAAAGAAGATTAGTTCGAAGGAGAAGATTTGGAAGACCTGAATCGTCTCTATAACTTTCAAACGGCACGATAACGAGCTTAGTTTTGAACTGTCATTCACATGGGCTGAGAGCTATATTACAGTGAAATAATATGACTACATGTCGTTGCCACGCGTTCTTCAAATACGGTGGTGCTCTTCTTGAAGATTTTGCTTCTTCGCAAATTAGGACTCACGATACGGCCGTCTGTCACTTCTTCGTAAACTTCATAGAAGAGAATAATCTGCAAAATAAGCAAAATTTTCCCTTTTCAAAAGATGAATCACCGCTTTTTGAAATGAGACTACCGCATGTGGCTTACACAGAATAAATAATGATTCATACTCGAATCAGAAAAACCATATGAGATAAGCCGCCAAGCTATGTGTGAATGAGAAATTTGTCTTTTCTAGTCATTATTGATTTTTTGAAGTTTATCCGAGATGTCTCAAAAGTTATAAGCGTTTGATGGCTTTTCAAGAAACAATAAGCAGGAAATCGCTATGCAAATGACGAGGCTTTATTAATTCTGCAACAGAGTGAACGCCATGCATTCACTCGCTGTTCAATTTTTTTTCTTTCCTCTCTGGGAGTTGAACAATAGAACGACTGTCTTGAAAACCCAGTAGATCCCACCTCTCTTGTGTCTCAAGTGGAATTTCGGTGCACATGAACTCTCCCATGTTCTTGTGCAGATAAAACTCTTATGTGTGATGGAAAAGCGCTCGATTACTGCGCAGCGCAGCAGTCACACTGCTTTTGGCTTTCAGTCAGCTATAGCAAGTTGCAATTTTCCCTTCAACTTCGTTGATTTGACGTCGACTGCAGCTTCACTGTGAGAGATCCAATCTTCACTCATTGACGCAAATAATAACGAACTTCGACTGTATTGTTGGACATGGCCGAGGGTGATAACAAAGTGGAAATAAAGGCGAATATGACAGATAATCATTTTTGAGCCACGCATGTCATGTGGTCTGTTAAATGGGCTGACTTTTAGAGCTCGATGCATGTGTTTTGACTTTGAAGGCCTCGTCAGTCGAGCACTTCGTTAGCTTTCGCCTTTACCCAATCCTCTCAGGGCTGCTCGGTCCCCTATAGTGAGAGTAGAAAAGAAAGGTATGATATACTAATGATACCGACCTTCGGCATGCATTCTTTGCTGCTCTCCCGTTCGTGTCTGACTTTCCAATAGATTTCTAGAGGTCGCTCAATAGTCTGAAAAGCCGCGATTATTATTTGCTTGCTTTCACGGAAGGCTTTCCTGGTGCCCTGTAACAGCAGAAAAGACTACGTTAGCACTTGACGTGGTTGGCTCGTCACTTGAACTTCACAGCGCACACCTATATAATATATTCCATGCGTTTGAGGCACTTTATCGCCACATAAAAATGGAATATTACAGAGAAATCTATAAAGGTATTTTCACCAAAATGAAAAACCACCTGTTCTAAAATCAATCTTTTTGTGCAAGTAAACTGCTCCTGAAAGAAAGTTTTTTACCGTGAACCACATTTCTTGGTTTTACTTTCTCATGTTATCGCTTACTCTGTGAGATCTGACTGAAAACACACAGTAGACAATTAAGGAGAGCGCCCTTTCATCAATGTGTACAGTACTTTTCTGGACACAATGCACGTTTCTGGCCATATGTCACGCAGTGCTGATGAGCTTTTTGCTCAAATATGTATTCAATAATTAACAAATATCCATTTACCATCCTACGACATCAATTCACCGAAAAAATTATTGTCTGTCAGCAATTCAACCTTTTTGCAAAGATTTCATACTACTTGTAATCAGGAAGTATGCATACTAAAATACTTAAGATTTAGCAGTTTTTGAAAGAATCAGTTTTTATTATACTTCATCATTGTCTGCGACAATGTACAGTGTGATGCTAATGCCTATAGCATACACTCTATGTCGAATGCTTGCGCCAACTCTCCCACGACCTTCAGAAACCTACACCACCACATGACATCGACCTTGAATGAGCGCTTACAAACCAGAAGACTGCTTGAGTACCGTTCTAGACTCGGCAGCATGACGGCATTGAGAAGCCCAAATCCGGTGATGTCTTCATCTCTCCAATGAGCGTCCCTTACCGCTTGATTCTGCTCTGCTTGCTCATAGATATCTGACTGTCGATAACGAATTATCAAACTCCGGTTATGCATAAGCTCTAATAAGTGGCCTGATTCCTGCAAGCTAGTATCGTGTTTCCTTGAACACCTATTCGTTTCTCATCACAGGCTAATGCTCTGGCGATAGCATCTTCCTTAACACTCACCGATTACCTTTTCGTCCTCCCACCTATATTTTCCTCTTTATTCGTAGCGCTCTTTCGTGCTTCATGCGCTCTCTCACCAAGAGTAAAAACCGAGTGACTAGTGTCAAGTTGTGAAGCACTACACTCTATTTAACGGTAACAGTCTCTCGTTCTACGAAATGATGTTGTCTGAAACATAGTTTTTTGTATAGATACAGGTAGAAAAGCACTCGGAAGACACGATTCACTTGAACAACGTATGTTATTGAATTCCAATGCCCTAAGCTAAACTGCTTAAAAAATATCCAAAAAAATCGTTGGTGCGCAGCGAAATAAATTGCCAGAAAAAATGTGATACGTATGGTTACCATTTCGCAGTGAGAGTGTTTATGCTGAGTAAAATCGGTGCTCTTAACGAATTGCACTATGAAAAGAAGACATATTCAATCCAATCTTGACCGGTTACAAATGACAAAAGAATAAGCTATTTAGTCATGAATTGTGCAAAATATAGTCATCAGATGATACTCATATGGCGTCGTGACCTATATGGAACTTGCTTGTTATGAAAATGGTGCCGACTTCAAATTTTAGAACAAAATAGTCTAGCTCATAGAGAAAAATATCAATTGCACTATGAACTGCAAGCATTTCTATTTCGATCTTCGACTGTTTTAAAAACAGTCGATTCACAAATCAATTGTTCTATCAGCCGAGATCCATCGACTGAGAGTGGTGGATGGACCAGTGTCAATGCACACTGTGCCGTCACCACATACGCCTCCCTCCTTGCTACTATGCAGGGCTTAATGTGGGTCGTGGGTCACTGACGAGGAGAGCGAGACCTCCGAAACGCCGTTGTATGGCCTTAGCGTACCAACTCGCTTAGGCTTTGGACATCCTTTTTTGAAATCATTTCTATTTCGCAGCCTGAAAGATGCAAAGTTCTCGTATTATGCCAAAATAAAATCAGAATGTTCTGAACTTCACACGACTCCTTTTTAGTTTTTACATCTACTTTATGTTTCAAACACAGAAATCTAAAGCGGAATTTTATCTGCCAGAACATTGAGATATTTCAATACGCGGTATATTTCTTCCGTTACCAAGATTCAGCGAGTATTCTGGAAATTTGAGGAATATTTCTATTTTTTTTTGGTTTCGATTCCTGAAAAAAGATTCAATTGATAAATATTCTCTCGAATTACATATAAATTTGCCTCATTCGTATGATAGATATGCATTTTATGATGGCCAACGCTCAGTCAGCGAGGTGAGAATCGACCACAAATGGCGTTTTCGTGTTTTTCAATGAATATCGCTTGAATGTATCACAGCTGTCTTATCTCTCTATATCATTTCATATATTGTTTACTATTTTCATTATTTCAATATGAGCATGTAACCATATGTATTGCAAAGCTCGAAAGCGAGCGGTGTGGTGTTGGATGACTTCTAACGAGCAGAAACTTCAATTCGTCCATTTCTGGAATTTCGAAGTGCAATCGGCGTTCTCGATGAGGGATGCTGATAGCTTCTCGACAATCTACGGACCACGGATTTACGAGTGGTTTGTTATTTCAATTAATGAGCCTTGACCTTTGCCATCTCCTGTCATAGTAGTTGTTTTAACAGTTTTTACGTATCTTCGCATCAGTAACAGACTTGAGAACATGAGCACAAATTTGAGGTATAATCAGAAATATCAATGAGGCTACCATAAGATTCTGGTGGGGACAAGACAATTTTCAAAAAGTCCTCCAATCCTTTTTTTCCAGCTGTAAAGTTTTTTTGATACTTTGTTTGAGTTAATGTTAAGGATACCATCGAAATCATACTTTTTGTTACAGATTTATATTGACCACAGCTTTTCAGGTGCATTCGAATAGATCGTGGTGATACGTTTGGACTTCGAAGCATTGAAATCGTGGTGTTGAGGTAAAATGGATTGCCTTTGAATTTTTATCAAAATTCATTAGAGATAAACGCACTATGCATATCGCGACTCAACGCTCACATAAAATAACTGATATACTCTGATCTTGGAACTGTCATTTTGAGCGTATTCGAAGACGATCTGTTAATGAGTTTGATTTTTCTTCGATGTCGGTCCTGACGATCTATCCTCATAAAACCTTTTAGATTATGACTTAATAGTCCTTAAGTTTGTTACGAGCTGAGAAAGGTAGTTGACGCAATTCTTGAATGCTGGGCAGATGAACATCGGTCAGAACGAATTGTTTTGGGTGTGATCCGCGGTGAAATAGCGGTCATCATGTTAGATGATGATTTCGGCAGATGGTTTCTTGATCAGATAGCAAGAGGAGACAATTTTATTATAGCCGGATTTTGACTACAAAGACTAGGCAAGGTAGAAAACAATGTAAAGTAGCCCATGTTTGACCCTAGTCTTGTTGCACTGAGCATTAAATCGGCACTATTAAGTAGAATGTTCCAAGCCTACGCACTTCTGCTATAGGGGATTAGATTAATGAACCCTTTATGACTCGGTACTCTTTAGTAAGTCAGGGATACGTGAAATAGAAGAAGGAAAAGTGAAATGGGAAAAAACTTATAATTAATCGCTTCTAGTGTTGTATCAATTTAAAAGTATCGTTCATGTAGAGCGGTGTGCAAAACGTCAAAACTTTAACGTCAGTTGAGACTCGAACTTAAATATCACCCTATCCGGAACGCCTGCTCGAACCGTTGCGCAACCGGCGCCTGTTTTGACACCACTGTACGCCACAGCGCATCTATCTGTCAGGAACCAGCCGTCAGACGGTCTCCTCCGGATAGGGTGAAATGTGACTTTGAGTCCCAAGTGACGCAAAAGTTTTGCACATTACTCTACATCACGTAAATGGAAAAAAACACAACAAATACATGTGCCTTCCAGATGTAAACCGGCTCATCTTCGAGAGCCTCGTAGAATTACTTTGCTAACTTATCAATATCAGCTTCAAAATGGTCGGTATCTTATTTTTTTTACTGATATGTTCCATTACTGCAAGAATGAAAGAACATTTTACGACAACCGAGAAGATTCTCGAGAAAATCTTGGCGTAACTCTGTCGCTATCCCATTGCTACAGTGTCTTATCAAGGAATTTTGTCAAATGATCCATCACGACATACAGAGTCATGTCGACGCCATCTCGCATGTAGCACACATTCTAAAGCGACATGACATTTCACAGAGCTGAATGTTTTAATGTCGCTATGACACAAGGATTTCCAATGTTATGCTGCTTTTCATCCTCAGCTTCTCCATTAAATTGCTGAAGATGTTCAAACGGGAGAGTGACGAAATGGTAGCACGATAAACGTCATATAACGACTTGTTCTTGGAAATGACTTCGTAGACTGTGTCGAAAATAAGGTATTTGACTTAAGATTAATTAGCCAACCAATATATTCAAAAGGGAAAACTAAATGAAATTAGTACGAAGTAAGATAATGATAGGAATAGTTATACTGTGTTCTTCCTTTACCGTTCATTTTTGTTCTCGAAAGGCGAAGGAAGGGCGTTTATGTACATAAAGCATTTGTGAACAAAAACGAGCTCGTCTCCCCCAAGTCAGATCATCCGGCCCACGTAGAGCGAACTGTACAGAAAGTAGCGGGTTGTCCCATATTTTCCTTCGCATTTTCGTCACTTTGTTAACTGAATTGTTGATTTCTTAAACAAATCATTTAATCAACAGTACCGTCACCAACATTGTCAGTGATATACATCTAACTGCCTGACAAAGAGTGAATGCCTTTCTCTTTGAAAGAATGAGGCTGCGAGTCGAAATCTAATGAGGCCACTTTAAGATGATTGAAGTCTTTGAATCTTTTCTTTTTAATTCGATAAAGCAATATCTGGCTCATACTGTAGATGTGTACTGTGGTCCACGCCAATTCCTCCAAAATGTGGTGATTCGAGTTTCGAACTCTTTTTTCGCACTGCTGCGACCAACTGCAGAAGTTGTTCCCAGTGGACGTTTGCATTGACTGTCTGCTTGTTTGTCGAGCAGTTCCCAGTACAGCTTGCCTTGTCATTCCAAAAAAACCAAGAGCATAATATCACGAGCATGGAATTTGGGCTGCCGGGTCTGGCTGCTAATATCCTGCTAATTCTAATAATCTCAATCCCTGGCTAAAGCTACTAGAACAATTTTCAACATACCATAACCCTTTGACGCTAACCAATGTGAAGTAGAAAAACTGAACAATGCAACAGTGTGAAAGAAATCACGGGGTAACTCAATAACATCGTTCCGTATGGGATCCTAATTCTCATCCATTTCTGCGATATTGTGCTCAATTGCTGTAAGATTACTGAATTCAAGATTTTCGATCGCCAATTGAGTAGTCATTGTCGATAATGATACGAAATTTAGTTGTCCGTTGAGCCGGCCATGCGGATATTCAACACTCGCCTACCGAGAAATTCAACATGCACATTTCACTTCATTGTATACGATCGTCTGACAGAGCAGGGTCTGTGCGTTTGATCAGGTTTCAGTAAAGATTCACTATACTTTGAAGCAAAAAAACAATCATTGCCGTTCGAAGATACTTTACCATTCACCATTGCAACGTAACTGATTTTTTTTCAAACGAAACGCCCTGTGAAGTTAAGATAGCGTAAGCTGAAGTCATTTATCACAGCTTTTAATTGGAATAAATGTTTTTCTTTATCGCTGTTTCAAGAAATCTCAATCTGGTAGGGTAAATGAATTACAAATGTTGACCGCTGTATGTGATGTCGACACGAGTACAGTGCAAAGGTGTAGATTTCTCAGCATTCAAATAAAACAAAAACCTATCCGATTGAAAAACGATATGAGGTTAGATGAGAAATTGAGCTTTGCATGGATTTCGCAAATTATTTGTGATTTTGGACTAAGTGTTTCATTAAATAGGCAGAGTGGAAGTGATGATTATGGTCATTTGAGCAAACTTTTGCAGAGATAAACTTTAGTCTAGATAATCCACGAAAGGAAAGGTTCTGAAAGACAACGGTGAAGTTTAGAGTATACAGTCTCCGCAATGATAAGCATTCGACTCCAATTCCAGGATGAAACATCGGCGCATTGTTGCATCGTCTGAAATAAAATCATGTAGAAGAGAATGGAAATAAAGCCACACATTGGAGTAATTTCCAAGACCGACTATCTATTAGCCTCATTATGGCTGCTATAAGCCACAAATTTTTTCTGTTTAGCAATTCCGGGGTGTTGATGAAAATATTTATTGAATATAAGTGATGCAGTACAATATACAGTGTAGTAATGCAGCACAAACAATACAATTCGTGCAGTGCCTAGCATTCCGGCGAGGCTCGCCTTTTTTAGAGCCTGGAAAAGTCAAATTGATCTTTAATCCACTCTATCAAAACCCTACATAACCTCAGCAGAAAATGATAAAACGAGTATTGCATATTTGTCATCATTAGTGATTTAAAGTAACATACCTTGTTGGATTACTGAGCCATCAAGAGGTTCCTATGGAACTTCAATAGGCTAACGTTTCCACATCTTTGTCTTCTTCCGCTCCAGAAACAAGTTTGATTCGACACATCGTTACGGCGTGTGATATTGTCGTTGTCCCATCGAGTTGAATTCGACTGAATGGAAAAATAAAATAACATTGCGTAACTTTCACGTAATGAGCCCTTATTTTCACATAGTTTCGGGTTCCTCTTTACTTCCTAACGGAGCGCTAATCCCACACTGGTTTCGAATCCGTTTGCGTATCAATCGTGGACTATCTCATATTAGCTAGAAATGGTTTTAGAAGAGGCCATATATTCCATGATGCCTTCATATCAGCATGAAGTCCATGAATTGATATCCACTAGCTACAGACAGTACATGGATTCTCAACCTACCTTCTGTCAGTATAGCAAACAAGTGCATTGTCTCACCTGTGGCACAAATCCTACATAAATAGCCGGGCTGGTTCTCTTTTCCCTGTTTCGTTGTTCACATACCATTGTGTATTCGGTTCCTAATAAGTTTAGAGAGATTCGAACCGTTTAACAATGTCGTGAAACTCTGAAACTCTTCATAACACTTAGAGTAAAAAATTCAGTGATGGCCGAAACGGGAGCGAAGATTTCATAACACATAAGAAAAAATAATAAATTGAGTGTGCCTGCAAACAGTTCCACTTTCAGTTTTACTCAAAGCTGGCCCCCATGTGTGTCCATTGGTGGATGATCCACATGGCAATCGTGGATATTACTTGCCACAATCTTCAGAAGCCGGTCGCAATTTGGAAAGAATGTTTAGAGGAAATGAATATTTCGGTGACGTCTTTCATTGTCTTTGAGTGATATCACAGAATTTCTTTACACAATCACCTCAAAGTTTGTGCTGCACCTTTTCCAATCACTACTCATTCAGGTCATGTATGCCAACTGACTTCAACGTTATGCATTCCTGTCGCCGCGTTTTCGTTGGAGAAAATTGAAAATCTCGCACCTCGACCCCCGACTGTTCCAGACTATCGGTTTCGTATGCTCACGGACAAGTAACAACAATATTTTCCTCACAAAAATTTTTTCTTTGATCAGAACAGTGCCTATATAAACCTTTTCAAACAACTTTATTGATGTTTTGGAGTTTTGGGGAATTTCTCGAACGAGGCTGATTTTAGAATACTAAAATTTTTTTTCTACTTCTTTTCCTACCTGATCATCCTGTAGCTGGAGCTCTGGGCTTGTGCCAGTCGCTAGGTCATGAGGACTTGATTGTCTGTCGCACGATTGGGTCTCTTCCATAATAGCAAGATTCCTAGTACTACGCAGCGCTTCGATAGACGAGTAAAGCATGAGATGTGTACTTCAAACTCCCATGTGCAAGTGTTACTCAAGATTCTTGACAAATGATCTTTTGCAACCGCTCCCGAACCCACTCCTCCCACCTCTTACCCCACCCTTTGTGTCTTTCTGAGAGTGCAAAGAGAATACGTTCGTATAGCATTTCCTAGTGTTTATAACCCCACATGAAACTCTGTTCTTTGTTTACATACGAAGTGATTTTTGTTCAAATATTGTTTTTCCAAGCCTACGATTTCAAGAGAATGGTTCGTTTGTGCATCGATAGCTTGGCGAGCATAGTTTAGATTCCACCAGTGTCATTCCATCTTATAATTTAGATCACTCATAGGCCATTTACATTACATACTGTTCTCGAGATTTACTGTTGTCCATTTAGATCTCGTCTTGACTTTACGATTCGTTGCCGGGATGGCAATATCTTGGTAGCTAAGGAAGGCGTATTCTTGGCTTCAGAATACTTTCGCAACTATTTGGAATCGGCAGATTTTAGTGATGCAAATTTTGGTGATGTGAATAAACAAGCAGTATCAATTGTAAGCGAACTTTCTGTAGTCACTTAGAACCCCAACAACCAATATGGAAATGCTTCAGGCACTTACATTTGCTTTAACTGGCACCATGGCACCTCCTGAATACTTGTCACCGTCGATGGTAAATGACGTGGTCGACACCGCTCGAAGGTATAACGTTGAACTTGTTCGTCTAATCTCCTCATATTATTTAGGTTCATTTTCTCTACAAAAAATGAAGTTCATGGAGGTGCTACGCTTTGTATTGAAAATAGTGGCTTTTGTAGACAGTTGTGATCCTATCAGTTTTCAACGGCTAAGTCATAGGTCTTCAAAAACCCATAGCCTAATTCATATTTGAAAACTGATGGGACCAATACTCTCCACTAGCGCCAAACATTAGAGTGGCTATGCGAAGCGCAAGCCATTCTACGAAGCGCCCCTTCTGCTAGTTCAAATTTCATCCAATTATTTCCACGCGGCATCTATCCACTACTACATGCTTTTGATTTTGAAGGTTACACGCTTTGAACTACCCAAAACTGCGAAACGCTCTAGAAGAACAAGCAATTCAATGGGCAATTAAGGTACTGATCTTTTTATACCATTTTTCGACGAAAAAAGGCTTCTACGTTTTTTTTGAACTACCAACGACACCTTAAATATCATTGTGTTGCTGCCCACTTTCGACAAAATTCTGCTGTATCTGAATCGACTATGGATTTTGTTTCTTATTTCTTCAAGACATCTGTAATTGTAAATTTATATCTGAAAGGTAGCACTGTTTGAGCGAAAGAAGTGACTTTTTATCCACTTGAATTGATTGATAGGCACAGTTTGCACTTCACCATTAATCTAATCTACTTTTTATTCGAGCAGACATCGCATTTTCGTATGTCATAGAGCTCTCCTATTAACCAAAATCAACCAGCACTGCTGTCGAAGAGTTTTTTTTTCAGTTAGACTTGACCATTACAACTATGTACGACATTATGTAGCAGGCCTACACTCCAGTCTACAGTGCACATAATCTGCAATCCTTTGCTGTGCGTGTTCCAATAGACCTTTATGGTCGTCGAAACCAGAAATGAATGATACTGACAAACTATGCATGGATGGTCTCGAACGGTCCAAAGAGTCCCCAGTTTTTCAACGGCCTTTTTACTATCTCGGACGGATTTATACGAAGCATTCCGATTCATTATCTTATCAATATTGACCATTTCGGAAAGAAGAAATAGAGGAGTGCAGTTAGAGCAGAAAAGACTATAGAACATAATCGAATAGAAGAAGAGAGACAACAAAGGATCAGAAAATAAAAGCAGGTAGACAGGAAAAAACAGTAAAGCAGGTTTTTTTAAGGCTTTTCTAAACCAAGGGGGTACCCCTAGAAGATTTTTCCCACCAGAAAATAGAAACATACCAATGGAGCCACATTCTCCTCGAATTACTGAGTTAAGACGTTTTAAACGTGTAATGCTATTTCTATCATGTAGTGAAGCATATGAGACTCCACGTATGTTATCTTGGGGCTTTTAATCAGTTAAGCTAAGATGAGAGCATTTTTCGATAGAGTTCTATGCGAAGAACTAGAAAATACCACTGGAAGCCACATTCTCTTGGAATGAACTGAGTTCAGACGTTTCAAACATTTACATGCTATGCTATCCTATAGTGAAGCATATGAGACTCCACGTATGTTATCTTGGAGCTTCTAGTCAGTTAAGCTAAGATGAGAGCATTTTTCGATAGAGTTCTATGCGAAGAACTAGAAAATACCACTGGAAGCCACATTCTCTTGGAATGAACTGAGTTCAGACGTTTTAAACGTTTACATGCTATGCTATCCTATAGTGAAGCATATGAGACTCCACGTATGTTATCTTGGGGCTTTTAATCAGTTAAGCTAAGATGAGAGCATTTTTCGATAGAGTTCTATGCGAAGAACTAGAAAATACCACTGGAAGCCACATTCTCTTGGAATGAACTGAGTTCAGACGTTTCAAACATTTACATGCTATGCTATCCTATAGTGAAGCATATGAGACTCCACGTATGTTATCTTGGAGCTTCTAGTCAGTTAAGCTAAGATGAGAGCATTTTCGATAGAGTTCTATGCGAAGAACTAGAAAATACCACTGGAAGCCACATTCTCTTGGAATGAACTGAGTTCAGACGTTTTAAACGTTTACATGCTATGCTATCCTATAGTGAAGCATATGAGACTCCACGTATGTTATCTTGGGGCTTTTAATCAGTTAAGCTAAGATGAGAGCATTTTTCGATAGAGTTCTATGCGAAGAACTAGAAAATACCACTGGAAGCCACATTCTCTTGGAATGAACTGAGTTCAGACGTTTTAAAACGTTTACATGCTATGCTATCCTATAGTGAAGCATATGAGACTCCACGTATGTTATCTTGGGGCTTTTAATCAGTTAAGCTAAGATGAGAGCATTTTTCGATAGAGTTCTATGCGAAGAACTAGAAAATACCACTGGAAGCCACATTCTCTTGGAATGAACTGAGTTCAGACGTTTCAAACGTTTACATGCTATGCTATCCTATAGTGAAGCATATGAGACTCCACGTATGTTATCTTGGGGCTTTTAATCAGTTAAGCTAAGATGAGAGCATTTTTCGATAGAGTTCTATGCGAAGAACTAGAAAATACCACTGGAAGCCACATTCTCTTGGAATGAACT